>JANHJO010002802.1:12982-30048 GCA_032468235.1 Pseudoxyrhopus heterurus
AAAATAATTTTAAAATCAATTCATTAATTTGTTAGCTGAATGACTTCAAATTCCAATATGTAATATAATTATCCTTTTATGAGGTCAAATATAATTTTATATATTGGAAGTTGATGTGAGCTAGCTTGATATTAAAGTTTGGGAAATGTAACTAAACCTTTGTTTACATAGTTTTGGAAGCAGCTGTTTAGCAGATAGGATTATATTAACAGCACCATAGCTACAATACATCTTAGTGTATGTATGTTTTGTTATTGCATTCTTCTAAAAATTTTATTCTTTCTTTTGAATCTAATATTTATACCCTGCAATTTTCTTGTGTCCTAACCAGGTTCAATCTTGCTTTGCTTTTTCAAAACCAGGCAAGGTTGGCTAGGTGCTGCCACCTACTGTGATTAAGGCAACAAAAAAATACCTACAGGGCTACACTTTTATATTTGATAGAGCAGTATTATATTTCTGATTATTTTGACAATAGTTAACTCTCTAGCAAAGCGTGGATAATAGTTACAACATCCAAAAGAGACTAGGCAGTATTTATAATTACTATATGTACAAAGATTACTACGTGTCAATCCATTTTTCTCAATATCTGAGTAGTAAATTTGACTTTGGCCTTCATAATATTTTAATACATGACCATAACTGTTACCCCACTCCCCTCTCTCCAAAACTTGTGTGAATTTGTCTTGATTTAAACGATTGATAGTAAAGAAATAGTCCTCGTGATTACTGGTATATTATGCCATGTGCACATCATTGCATTTCATAAGTTAAAGATGAAATTGTCATTTTGTTTGGTGATCAATAATGTAAAAAATACCTGTTTGGAAATTATTTACATAATCCCTAGTTACTTTAAAAATATGACTATAAACTCAGAAATTAATCTGATACTAAAACCTATGGTTGCCAGTAAATGCATTACTACTAATTTGAGACTAAGAAAAAAACTAATCACATAAAATCTGTCTTTTCCAAACGTTTCTCAAGATAGAATGAGATCTGCCTTGTTCAAAAAGCCTAGGTGTTGATAGTTGTGGAATATTTGAATAGCATTTGACATAGTTTTTGATATTTTGGCATTAATTATAAGACAGTAAATTAACTCACAGATTTATAGCATAAATATAGTTCTGTTATATACTTATACAATTGCAGGTTGTTCCCCCATGTATAAAACTTTGTCATTTTTTTTTTGTAGGAGAAAGGAATTACTTTAATTTTGGATATGATTCCAGAGGGAGTTAGTTTTTTTATTTAAAAGATTCCAACTGTTGGCCTTAAGATAGAATTGCAAAACACATAAGTGTGCTTGAAGTACTTTTTGAAAATATGCTGATTTTTTCTTCTGTTAGATACACTATTTCAGTGACTTAATCCAGTGGCTTTTTTTTTCTTAACTACAGAGAACACTTGAATGTTTTATGTCACTCTCAGAACTTGCCAAGGTACTGAATGAGGATAGCTTGCAGATTTATGTGGTATTATCTTAAATTCTGGAAAGAAATGAATCAGTGTTGCCCTAATGGAGGAAACAAAAATGCACATGGGAAATTCATTGCATTAGATCTTTATGAGGTGCCATATTTGAGAAAGATTGTTTCCAGGGTACATGAGAGAGTTTCTTCTCCCAGTTTTTCCACCATGGGTGGATGCTGGGCTTTGTTCTAAGGCTAAGCCATTGTAAATCTATGCTTACTTTACAGATATGGCAAATCTTTGTGATTTCAAAAACATCTTTAACTGGAAAGTGCTACTGAATGGAGTGTTTTGGCCTCTTGTTGAATTGAAGGAGTGCTAGAACTACTTGCCTTAAAATGCATGTGTCTCAATTTGCTTTGTGTTCCCAGAGGCAGCTAGTGATCAATACGAAAAAAGTAGGCAGGAATTCATTCTTCCTTTTTAGTCTAGGGTACATACTTAACTTTCTGTAACAGCACTCAAGTTGTTTTCTTTTGGAAAGTGCGCTCTTAACAAACTAGCCTAGAATTCAGAAGAACTTTATTTTCACCAGTCTCCAGAAATGTCAGAAGCAAATTGGTATTATCAACGTAGGATTTGCTTTCTAGTAGAACTTAGCTTTAACAACTCTATGTGGGAAGCATTTTCTTTCCTATTCTTATTTGACTGTGTGCCTGACATAGAATATACAGTATATGAGAAAAACTGTTTCTCACCTGTACACCTGGAGTGCTCAGATTTTGGGTTGAAGGGAGTTACACATTTTTGAGTAGCCAGAAAGGCTGAAAAGAGGAAAAGTTTCCCCAATACCTAGGGAAGGCTGGAGGGAAAGAAATTATGTGAGACATGGGTAGATGGAAAGTGAGGTGTGAGCCTGGGCAGGAACACCTCTTCAGAGTCAGGAAAAGAGTGTGGTGCCAGACTTACCATTTTGGATAGTCTCTGATAAAATTGGCATACTGGTTTGGCTGCTTCTGTCACTGTCAATATCACTTATGGGGTGTGGGTGGTGATGTAATGGCATTATAACTGATTTATGATTGCATTTATTTCTTCCTGAGAAATCTAAAGCAGGAGGCCACCACCTTCCAAGAAAATTCTGAAGAGCTAGAGCAGTGATGACTAACCTTTTCCTGACAGAGTGACCAAAGCGCGTATGCGCATGTGTGAATGCGCCTGCCCGAACTCCCAAAATGCAATGCACACACTGCCCATATGCATGTGTCCTGGCCCCTGTGAATGCATGCATGGCCCCTGTGCACGCGCCCCATGCACACACGCCCCCACGCACGCGGCCTGCTCCCCATGCATGCGCAGCAGACTTGGCTGGCTGGCAGGAGGTGCATGTGCATGCACAGTGGAGCTGAACTAGGGCGACCGCTCACATGCCCACAGAGGGCGCTGCGTGCCACAGGTCGCCATCATGGAGCTAGAGCAAGAATGGTCAATGTATGTAGCTAAAAAATAATCTTATGACTAGACCTCCCAGGAGTATGCTGGGTTCTCTGAGATGAAATTTACCAGCAATAACCCATTAAAGAAGCAATGATGTAGTAATATAGTGTCTGAGTTTATATGGCCTGTTAGGCCAAAATGTGGTTGGCTAGCTTATGGGCTTTGCAAACCCAGATGTTGATTAGTTAGTGATACAATATGCTGTGCAAAACTAGACAATTGGTTAAATCAGAATATCATGACTCGCTTAACTATGTATTTAGATATTATTTAAACATAGCTTTTGTAAAGCTATATTTGGTTAAAAAAAGTAGTACAAATTTTCTATAGACTGTAGACTGGATGCCTGTTTTCCAAATAATAATTGGAACATTGTTTTTGGGGTGAGGGATGTCATGAAATAATACAATTCATGTTATGTTTACATTGTAACATAGCTTTGCTGATGAATTTAAAAGTAACTTTTTAATCTTTTGTTTTAAGTACTTCCCCTACAAGATGAATATGGATTTTGTGTTGTTACAAAAGTGTCAAAGAAGCCTTTGTGTCTCATCTGAGCAATCTGCCTGCTCCAATACTTGTTTATTTGACATGTTGACTGAGTTAATGGGAACTGGGATCCAGTAACATCAGGAGAACTACAGGTTGTCTTTATGGCAAAAGTTTAATGATGCAGCGACCACTATGGGCATTCCTAAAATGGTACATTAAATAGTGCATTGCTAATACCAATATTTATTAGTTATTTCTTTTATGCTGTCTTGTCCAATCTGATTAAGCAATAACCATCTTCCAAAGTATTTTTTGGAACTTCTGTGACAGAAATTAAAAATCATTTACAACTATATTGGCTTGATGGAAAACATTTGTGTTTGTAAAGCACTAATTGATCTTAGATTGTATTGAAAAAGTAGAATGGGGTTAACATGATTATTTGTATTGGTACCCACTGAATACTTGGATTAGACTAGAGAGTGGGAAAAAGATCATGGAAGAAGACAATGGCAAACCAAACCATTTCCTTATAATTGCCAAGAAAAGGATATGGGCACATCCACGTAGTCACTAGGAGTCAAGTTTGACTTAAGAGAGACTGTTACCTTTTATCCCACAAGTATGCAGAACAGTCATTGCTTGCTTGCTTTTAATCTAAGCTTATCCAATATATCTGCTCTAGAAGAAGCAATATTAATTGTGTGTAGTCTGTAGCCTTTGAAGTGTGTGTTCTTAGCGAGGCTGGGCAAGAGGATTCAAATGGTTACAAATTCTCTTAATTAAAACTTGATTTTCAATATTAAAACAGCCTAAAATTTTTATTAACTGATTGCTACAACTATATGAAAATAAAATATTTATTTTTAACAATACCATTGTGTTCAATACTTTATAAGGAAGCTAAATGCAAAATTGCTTCAATTAACAGAGCAGATGAAATGTTCTGTTTTAGAGAAACTTCAGTTAAAGAGTGCAGATTTTTTTGTAACAAATATAGTTCCAGTTCAGATACAAACTGTATTTACATTTACTATTGCATTCTTTTTTGATGCAAACAAAGTGACATTTAGTAGGAAACCCTGAGTTTAAACAAATGAGCTGTATTTGGCTGATTGACCAAAATTTTCTTGTTTGTCTTCTGGGTTAAAGTCCAAATTACAAAAGATGGTAGCAGTTCTCCATGCTTAGCATGGAGCAAGACAACTCAATGCTATTCTCAGAGTTCCAAGTGAATTTGGCAGATTAAAAAGGCAGAAAAAAGCGGGGGAAGGCCTGTGGGACTCAAACCTATGGTTGAACCATCCTCTCTGTTTCTAAAATACCTCTCATCTTATGTTGCTGTATTGTTGGTTTGATTTGAGGTTAGTCTGGTTTGCGAACCCAGGCGGCAGATGGTGATAGTTTCCTCATTAATCTGTTGAACTCTAATGGATCATGACTAGTGTGGCCTCAAACCATGTTGCTTTGTGACTCATATTAATAGTAGACACAACCAAGTGTAATTGCTAATGAGTCTGAAAGTGTCTCTTGATTTTCCGTTTGCAAAAGCAATTACATCAAGTAGCTTTCTGTAGCCAACACCCAGTTGCATTTTCAAGACCTTGAACTTTGCCCATAATCTCCAACCATTAAAGTTTTTGACATAAGGGATTTGAATTCTAGATTGTTTGTATATCATAAAATTTTATTTGACATGTAAACCATGTTTCATACCATTTGTTCATATTTGAAAATATTTTTTGAAGTAGTAAAAAGTGTTAGATAATGCAGAACATTTTGCCTAGCCTTTTATAATAGAGGAATTGTGACTGCTGAATAGGAAAGTGTCTTGACTTCCTTTGTTGAGCTTCAGGAAAGATAAGTTCTTTTTCATATGATATAGTCTTGAAGCTTTGTAGAATTTGATGTCCTTGTATCATTTGTCTCTATTGTGCAAATTATGTGAACAGTAAATATAATTACCTGGGACCCAGTGTGATGTGGTAGATGAGGAATATGGGGATGAAGGTTTTAGTTCTCTCTCTGCCACTGATACTCCCTGAGATTTTGAGCTAGACATTCTCTGTCAGTCCAGCCTATCCTCATAAGGTTGTTTTATGAGGGACCACTGTATATATTATTTTGAGTTCTAGTACAAAGGCAAGATAGAAATCAAATAATCTGGACTCTGGAAGCCTTGAAATACAGAAGCCTGCTGATCAATGTGCAGAGATGAATAGGTTGGCAATTAAAGAGAAGGAGCACACGGAATATTGTAATATACTATTATTGGTTAGAGAAAAAATACGTAAGTTAGATGGAAAAAATGATTAGTGTAATATGGAATAAATATTAATGAAATAATATAGAGTTAATTAAGTTAAGAATTGTTATAAAAATCAAATGCATTGTATATGTTATATTAACTAAGTTTTAATTAAGATTTAATGAATAGAGAATTATTATTATAAATTTTAATAATTGATATGTAGATTATTTGTACCCAGACGACACATTGCTAATGGGATGATGAACTGCTGCCCGGAGTCCTCTGGGAATGAGGCGGCATAGAAATTCCAACAAATAAATAAATAAACTGCTTTGTAAAAGAAAAATAAGTATAAACTTGGGGGGAAAAGAAGCCTGCTGATCATCTGCTACATTACTGCCCATTGAACTCCCTTTTTCCAATTAATTTTCTTTTATATATATAATCCATTATAACCATATACTGTAGCTGATCTCTATTTCTGTATATTATGAAGAGAGGCATCACTCCCTATTTTTTTTTCCATCTCCAAAAATCTCCTGCCCCATCTTGCTTATGCCCTTGAATGGAAATAAACTCTAAATAGAGGTGGAGCTGCTACCATTGTATGTATTTCCACCTGGAATCTAGGAAGCATGTTAAGAAATGCCACATCTGTGGGTACCTGTACTGGTGTGCCTGATATGAATTATCATTTATAAAGAGCAATTGTAGGAGAGATTTAAGTTCTGAGATACTTATTTAGAGGTAGCAAGTTTGATGTTGATAGACAGATTATGGAGACTGTGGGGATTAGCAAGAAAATGGGCAGTCCAGTTTTCAGATCTAAATGAATGGGAATACAGTTGCTGCCTATGCAGAAGAATAGAATTAAGTTACTGGCTCTGATTGGTAGTGTGCTGTGTAGTTATTGTTGGTTGTAGTTTAGATATGCTTAAAGTCTGTGTGGAAAGGAAGAATTTTTGCTTTGTTTATTCCATCATAAACAATGCCTTGTGCCTATCTCGAAGCCCCTGTTGCTTGGGAGACATGGGAGTTCTGAGCCAAATCCTTTAAGCAGCAGGGATGGGCTGTAGTTTATGAAAGTGCTGTTCTAGTCTTGAAGTAAGAGAGTGGTCACAAAGAATGTGTTCTCCCTCTGGAATGTTTTTCTTGTGGAACGCTGTCTCTTCTCTACCGAGAAGGCATGTACTGCACATATAGTAACAGGAAATAAGAGTCACAGAAAGTATATTATGTTAGATTTAATTTGGAATAAAATATATTCCAGACTTTTAAAGTATTGGGTTGTTAAAAGTTGAGCTCAAGTGTGCTAAAAATGAAGCCTGCACTATTTTTATAACCTGTCTCCTGAAGACAAAATGCCATTTCTTTTTAACAGTTTCTGTGCTTTGCAAGCTCGGTCAATTCCTATCAGTTTCACTTTTGAGTACAGTGTGGCCTAACATTTGCTTATATTGCCATTTGCTGTCACATGAATTTGCACTACTTTGTCCCCTCCAAGTGCTTTTTTTCATGGATTCTCTGTACTGTAAAACATTTCTTTGATTTACATCGTATTTCTCTTTAGTGGTGATTTTGGTGAAAAGTAGGTAATGTTCCTTATTTGATTTGAATTTTAACAACCTTTTATTTCTGAGCTTAAGCCACGGTGGCGCAGTGGTTAGAGTGCTGTACTGCAGGCTACTTCTGCCTGCCGGCTGCCTGCAATTTGGCAGTTCAAATCTCACCAGGCTCAAGGTTGACTCAGCCTTCCATCCTTCTGAGGTGGGTAAAATAAGGACCCAGATTGTTGGGGTCAATATGCTGCCTCTGTAAACCACTTAGAAAGAGCTGTAAAGCACTGTGAAGCGGTATATAAGTCTAAATGCCATTGCTAAGTGCTATTGCTATTGCTTCCTTGCCTGGTGAAAAATGCAAGGCAGGATTCCCACATATTTAACAACGGTGTGATGAACAAAATTCCTTTTTCTCACTTGACCACTTTTTGCTTCCAAGCCGTTGCATTTTATTTAATTTTTCCTTTTTATGTATCAGGGATGCTTAACGTGCACCAGAAATGAAGTATGTAGGCTTTAAAGGGTTCATTTTGTGTAGGTGTAAGAGTAAATATTTAAATAGGAAAACCTGTATGGTCTGACAACAATCAAAAAACCATGCAACCGAATTTCACAATGATAAGGAACTGAGGGATCATTTGTAGTTTCTGGATCATGGGTTACCCCCCCTTCCCACCTGAACAGAGGTTGAAAGTAGGAATGCAAGTAAAAGAAAGAGGAAGAAAAAAAGACTAGGATACAGAGGTGGTAATGTGCAGGTGGCATGCTTTATTTAAAAGGAATACTATCTCAAGGAGGTTCAGTAAAATAGCTAAGAGCTCACTAATAGTTTACTACTTATGAAACTAAACTAAATTTATGTTTAGGGGCAAAATGTGATGTTATAGCAACAGTTTACATTTTCATTAAACTGTGGTTCAGAACTTAGTTGCCCGGATTGACATTATCTACCTAAATGCTAACACTATTACATAATCACTGCATCCAAGGAACCTCCAAGAGTTGGCACTGCTTCTGTCCATGAGTTCCTAAACAGCTTCATTCAACAACGGGATAGCCAGGTGATGTTACTTTTTTTTGTAAAGCTGTTCAGGCAGTCATTGTGCCAGAAACAATGCATAGAGAGGCGATGGACAAAATGCTGGCCGCTGACATTTTGTTCCATCTATAGTCATGAGCAAAATAAAGTTTGACTTCGATCAGACCCAACATAAGCTATTAGAGTGGGGCTTACAGGAGGGTAAATGCAAACCTCACCAATGGCTTATGTTTCTGATTGCAAATAAATTCATGCACGCATGAAACGCGCACAGCATCATCTCTTAGGTGTCAGGAAAAGGAGTCTTCAACAGGGAGCCTCTCTACCTGTTGAGGCAATCTTAGACATCAACTTTTTGTTGAGGCACGAATATTAGTTCAATGTTGAGCAGGGTATTCGTTCCGTCAGGAACTTTCTCCTACCAATGGTTCCAAAAGTTACATTTTTCAAATGTCATAAAATAAATGGTACAAAACTCCATAACCGTTATCGTCGGCTATATACAGTATGTACATGTCAAATGGGGGAAAAAAAAGTTTTAAAGTCACATAATGGTGACTAAATCGTAGTGTAATTTCTAGGATCTTGTTCTCGTTCAGGAAGGTATAAAAATACTATTTTAAAAACTATATATTTACAAATCAGTTATTTCAGTCCGTATGAGTCACTTGGCAGAAGTCAAGTGCAAAGAAAATAAATGGTACTTTCTACATTGATCGAATGTTAATGTTCACAGTGGCAGAGTCAATGCCAAAGTCATTTTCTAAATTCAGTGTGTAAAGGCCCTCGTCATTCTTCTGAACATCCATTATGATAAACGTGGTTAAATCTTCACAGGTTTCAATATGGAATCTGCCCCCCTGACTAGAAATATTTTGCCCTCTGCGGGACCACGTTATGTCAGGTGTAGGTTCTCCAGAGAAAGCACAGGAGATGGTCAGCACCTTTCCTTCCTCGATGGAGATATCACTTGGAAGTGCTTCGATTTTGGGAGGTGTCCCTTCGCAAAACAAGAAAAAAAAAGTTGAAAATTAATTCTCAGTGGAGGTTATGACTTCATTGGGATAGGAGGTATTCTAAAGGAACTAGCGGGGATTTTTCTAACTCTACGTATAATTGTATTGCTCACCTCTCATACCAGTTTTAAGCAAGCTACTAGTTGAACTCTCCATTTGGGTCAGACTAGATTTCCCCGTTACACTGCTGGAGCTCATCTCTACAAAGGATTCTTTCATGGAAGACATGCTTTTGGCAGACATGCTGGCAAATTTCGTTTCAGTCACACTGCTACTGCTGAACGAAGCTTCTTGTTTAGAAGCGGACATTTGAAATGACTGTGAAGAGAAACTCTCCTGCATGCCCGCTTCACCACTTCTCCTCAACACTACCTCTTTTGGAGATTCTTCAATTAGAGCTGTGGAGCATAGCAAACACACATGGGAAAAAAAAAACACCAATGACACCACATTAGCTGGTAAAGACGCATGTTCTCTATTGACTTTATGAAAAGAGAAACAGGAGTGGCTTGCAGTTTGAGGAAAACTGAATCTGGTTTTTTGATATACGATTCTAATAACGGATAATAATGCAAGAATACTCTTTTTCCCTCCCTATCTTAAATAAGTTATTATGACAATGGGAAATATAAATGACTTAAAATTACTCATTAAAATTATAATTATTAAAGAATTGTGGGAAAAAGTACTTAGAATGGTGCTTTGTTTTCCTCATTTATATACATTGAAAGCACCATTAAAGAATACCACAGCTTTCCTTAAATACAAGCCTGTATACAAAGAGATAGCAAACACAAAGTAACCCAATGATTCCTCGGATATGTACAGCCTTATATTTTATCTGAAAACTTCAATACTTTTTAAAATCCTGAAGGCTGTGCACCTTTTGGAATTTAATATTCTTGAGAGTTTTTTAGTCAATTATCACCAGAACCAAGGGGTTAATAGCCAAGATATGTTAGGATACTTGAAAGCTTTATGACAACACTGAGATGGCATTACATGTTTTCTTAAATATTTATTATACGCTTCATCCTCATTTATATTGCACTTCTGATTCAGTACGTAAAGTGCTACTTCATTAAAGAATTCACAAAATCAGCTGCTTTTCTGATATCATCTAAGTCCTAGTGCCATTACGGGAAAACTGGAAGACAAAATAAACTTACAAAGGACGGTCAAGGATGCTGTTGCAGAGCATTGCCCGTGAAAATTTTTTGCTTTGACTGTGTATTTTCCACTATCGCTCAAAGCAGCGTTTTGGATTGCAAGAGAATAAACATTCTTGAAACGATTTACTTGGATGTTGGATGAGAGAGCAACCTGGTAACAGGAAGAGAGGTTTAATTAAGGTCATGTTTAATCCAAGCATGCAAATAGTTTTTTTATGGCTAACTAATAATTACTTACTGGTTGGTTATCTTTAAACCAATGAATCTCAGGAGAAGGATCTCCGGTGACTTCACAGGTAAGTAGTACATTCTGTCCTTCATTAACATTTTGAGATCTTGGTTGAGTGATGAAGGTTGGGGCATTTGAAAGATCTTTGGAAACATTCATTTCAAAGTGGCATTTTATGATACCATCTTCTGTCTTTCCTTCACAGGTAAGTATTCCTTCATCTTTCTGAGTAGCCTTGCTAATGGTCAGTGTATGGTCACTTCCAGATATACCATATCTATAATCTTCAGAGTTGGCTAACTCTACTCCATTTAACAGCCATTTTACGTCAGAAGCATTGCGAACATTGGCTTTGAGAACAGTTCTTTCGCCTTCAGACACTGCCATTTTGGTGGTAGTGGCTTTAACTTCTGGATGAGGTTTCTTAATATCTTCAGGTATTAGAGACTTCTTAACAATTTCCTCTTGGACTACTGCCTTTTCTTGAGAAGTCACAGTAGCTTTCTTTTGGGTAGATAATTCAAGGACTTCTGCTTCTTTCTGAGCCAGCTTTTGCATTTTGGCTAAGCTTGATATCTGAGAACTTGTATTTTTGAATGTTTGTCCAATAAACTGGAAGCTAGTTTTAGAAGAGCCACCTTCTCCAATAATCTCACATGTATATTCACCCTGGTCGGAGTCCTGAAGGTTATGAATGTTAAGTTCATAAGTTCCATTGGCTGCATAATGAAGTTTGAAACGATCATCTTCTTTTAATTTCTTGCCATCTTTATGCCAGGAGACTTCTCGAACACTTAACACACTGCTCTCAACTGAACAGAATAGTTTTACTTTATCACCAGAAACGTCAAGCTTCAGCTGTTGTGTTATCTTGGGAGCCATAACAACTGGCAAGTCTACTTTTTCAGCTGGTGCGGTTTTCTCTGCAACGGTTGATTTTGCTTTGGAGGGGGCAGGAGATGGTTCAGGAGACTTTACTCGCTTTGGAGATTTTACTCTGTCTGGAGATTTCACATGACGTTCAGGAGACTTGACCCTTGGAGGTGACGTAACTGCTTTTTCTGGAACCCTTTTTTGTTGAACAGTTAAACTAAAATGAGCTTCCTGCCTTCCTTCAGAATTTTCTACCAGAACAGTATAGCTGCCTTCATCTGAGATCTGGACAGATGAAATTTCAAATGTAGACTTATATTCAGTGCGTGTCACTTGATAACGCCCAGAAGAAACAAGAACTTGTCCACCACGTAGCCATGTCACTGTTGGTGTTGGTTCACCATCAGTGTCACATGAAAATCTTGCAGTCTCTCCTTCAGAAACTGTGATTGAGCGGGGTTTTGTTAATATTGTTGCAGGTAGAGTGGTTTTAAATTTCCGGTGCACAGCTTTTTCTTCTATTGATTTTTTCTCTGACGCACTGATTTTCTTTTCAGCAGAAGCATGATGTTCATATGATGATAATGACTCCCTTGTTGCTGTCAGTTCCGACTTGACTTCTCTTACTGAAGAGCTTGCTTCTGTTTCAGAAATTTTCTTAAATGAAGCGATTGCATATGTATCAGTTCTTGTCAGATCAGGAATAACAATTCTAGGAACTGCCTCATCTCTGCGCTGGGAACTATATGTAGTATAGTCTCCTCCTGTAACATCTAATGTTGCATAATCCGAACATTCTCCTTTATAGTTTGTACACACAACACGGTATGTGCCACTGTCATCAATATGGCAGTCAAGGATCTCTAAGGTCAATACGCCACTAGTATTAGTAGAATGTATCTTATGGCTCTCATGGATTTCAACACCATTATGATACCATTTCACCTCAGCAGTTGGCTTGGACTGAACATTCAGAATAAATCTGGTGTTGGTACCACATGGGACACGATGTGAGCGCATTCGCAGAGTGATGCGTGGAGTATGATCAAGAGTGAAAGGTTCTTGAGTCAGAACTTCATATTTCCTTTCCATTGTTTTTTGAGTTTTCAAAGCAGCTTTCATGGACTCATACCTGGAAAATATATCAAATCTTGCTGTCCTTTCAAATCGAGAGAGAGATCGCTCACTGGATACTGGACTTGGTGAACGTGGACGAGTTCTTTCTGGCGTGGGAGATCTTCTCTCAGGTTCTTCCACAGGATGTGAATGAGGTCGAATTAACTCTGACACAGGTCGCATCAGTTCAATATAAGTTGGAGAAAGAGAACGTCGTCTTCTGAGTAATCTTGAAGGAGGTGAGTATTCCCGATGGACGTGTCTCACCATTTCTATTTCCTCTTCTTCCTCTCTTGATGTGATTTCAGTTATTTCTTTTTCTCTCCTTCTTCTCATTCGTCTCTTTTCTTCTTGTGACATATATTCCAGTTCAGTCTTGTATTCAGAGAGCCGCTGGCTGGTCGTAACTGGTCGTAAGAGTTCTTCATCTTCTTTCTCAGCCATTATTCTCTCCTTTTGTTTAGATGCCCTATAAGCTGCTCTGTCATGACGTTGTCGAAGCTGTGCATAAGTTGCAGTCGTGTCTTCTTTAGTGGGTATGTGATAGGTTGCATATCTCAACTCTCTTCCTCTAGCTACTTCTGCAGCTCTCTGACCATCTGTTGCAGAGTAATGAAGAGAGGACAATTCAAAGCGTGGAGGGCTTCTGCTTGGAGGTGAAGCAGAAAAACCTAACTCCAATTCTTCTTCAAGTTGCAGTCTTTCTTCTTCAATTCTCTTCATGGCCAAGTAGTCATTGACAGGCAGAAGTATTTCTTCATCAGATAGATCACCAAGGGATCGCCTTCTTGGCCTATAATAAAAGTCATAATCAGGAGAGGGTGTGCGACGACGTGCTGGTCTCACTATTTCAAGATCATCTTGTGACAACTTAGGTATGCGCCACTTAGGTTTATATTGATCCGAAATGCGTGGCAGTGGCATCACGTAGAATTGTTCCCATCTGGAAAGACGAATGCGCTTGGGTCGCTTCTGAACAATCCTGTCAAGTTTTCCTGGCATTTCATACTGGTCTCTCAGCTTCTTATACCACTTCATGTCCGACATAGGCACAAAGAGCTTGATGTTCTGATCTTCTTCAAGAGCAGTGGCCACACGCCTGCGGGGCTCTGGGATCTCGTAAGGCATCCGGAGTCTCCTTTCCTCTTTAATTTCTTCCTCCCTCAGCTCAAATTCACCTTTGACAGTTTTTGTGCTTACAGCTGGTTTATACATAAGAGCAGCTTCTCTCAGAGCTTCCTGGGCTACTTGTGTCAGTGCAACTGTTTCTGTTCTGGAAAGGATTTCTGCCATTCTCACCGTCTTGTCAATTCTCCTCTGTACAACTCTTTCCTTCTGTTCTTCAGACTTATATTCCCGCTTGACATATCTCAAGCGTTCTACTTTCAAGTAAGCCTGGCAGCTTGTAGAACCAGCACTGTTTGTAGCAGTAACTCTGTAATAGCCACTGTCTTCAGGCAAGGTATCCCTTATATGTAAAGCATAATAATCTAATCCTTCATGTACAACTTCAATATTGGGACTAGCCGAGAGAGGCTGACCATCTTTCTCCCACTTCAGTGTTGGTTTTGGGATGCCGGAGACTCTTATTTCAAAGCAGACATGCTGGCCTTCTTGGCATTCAGCATTTGCCAACAGCCTTTTGAACATGGGCCGCAGAGTGGTGGCCTCGGCAGGAGCATGCTGAACAACGGTTAGTTTAGCTTTGCAGCTATCCTCACCGTATTTGTTACGTGCCAGCACCGTATATTCAGCATCATCATCCTCATTAAGATTGTGGATTAGGAGTTGATAAAGACCTTTATCTGTTTCAAAGGTATACTTCCTATCATCGTCTCCTGGTTTGATTTTCTGACCTGATTTGAACCAGGTTACACGAGGTTCTGGGTGAACTGTTATGGTTACTCCAAACCGGATATTTTCACCAACATAAGCAGTTCGGTTATATAGAGGCAAGGTAAATTCTGGGGGCTTCTCCAAAAGTCGCATGGTATCTACTCGGCGCTTCACTCTCCTGACAGTTCGGCATCTGTAATAGTCAGAAACTTCTCTGACACCTTTAACAAATAGTTCTGCATAGGAACTGGCTTCCCCATAGTCATTTACAACTTTGCATCTATAGGTACCATCATCTGCTTTAGCAATATCTTTGACGTACATTGTAGCTACGCCTTCATGATAGGTGATTTCATATTTTTCACTGTTTTCCAGTTGCTTTACTCCAAAATGCCAGTTCACTTGTGTGGCTGAATCATAGTTTTCAATTTTGCAGACATATTTGACATGTCCACCTACTTCTCCAACAGCATGCATTATTTGACCAGAAAGTGGGCCAATATCAATTGATGCCACTTTAACTTTAGCAACAATAACTCCCCTCTGAGATCTGACAGCACCTCCCCATGAAATGCGGGCAGCTGATATGACGGTACTCCATTCTTTCTTCATCAGTGTTTGGTAGTAACGCCTGTGTCTTAATGTTTTGATTACTTTAGTGCTGGTTTTCTCGGTTCTCTGCTTCAACCATGAATGGTTAAGAGCTTCTGTAGCGGTCATACGAGATTTTCTTTCTTTTATTAGTAGGCGGTCAATAAAGTCCAAGGCCTCAATACTTATATCTTTGAAGGCTTCGTCATCAAAATTGTATTCGGCACTGATGATGTTTTCAACAGTCTGTTGGTTTGTTTCAGCAAGGAAAGGATTCAGGCCACTTAGAAGTATATACACTAGAGTTCCAAGAGACCACATATCCGTGGCTGTGTTAACCAAATCATGCTGATGGACTTCAGGACCATAATATTCAGGAGCAGTAAACTGAAGCCTGAAATTATCACCGGGTTTCAGTTGTCTTGCCTGGCCAAATTCAATAAGTTTAATTGTAGAACTTCTTCTTGTGAAATAAATAATGTTTTCAGGCCTGATATCAAAGTTTCCAATGCTGTGACTGTGTAAGAATTCCAGGGCTTCGCATACTTGGCGTACATAGCTTATAATTTCTCTTTCATTCAGTTCAAAACCAGGAGAGCTCAATCTTTCAAAGATGTCAACTCCAGAGATGAATTCAGAGATCATGATCAACTCTTCTAAGCTTTCAAATGATTCATGAAGATACAAAATATTTCTGTGTCTAGCAATGTTTAGGATAGAAATTTCTTTCTGTACTAGTACTTGATCGGCACCTTTAACTTTGACAAACTTAGCCAGGTAAGTCTTTTTGGAAGCAATCTCAACGCTCCGGTGAACAATTCCAAACTGCCCACGGCTGAGTTCTTCAGCAATCATATATCTATCGTAGAGTTCCTTTGTAGAAGAATGAGTTGCCTTAGCTGTGGTGATTTCTCTGGCCTCATCAACTTCTTCATCATAATTAAGTACTTTTGTCTTATCTTCTTTGGTTATGACAGAGTCTGTTGCTTCAGAAGGCTGACTCTGCCCAAACTTATTTTCTGCTATAATGCGGAAGACATAGCTTGTCTTACCAAACAGGTTTACTACAGTGTATCGTGTATCACGAGCTTGGCCGACACGGATCCATCTTTCAGCTGTTGTAGCACGTTTCTCAATGGTATAATGTGTGACTCTACTTCCACCATCGTTAGCTGGAGCATTCCATGTTAAGTTGACAGAATCCCTTGAAACCTCGCTTGCTTTCAATCCTCTTGGTGCGTCGGGTACGTCAGCCACATCTAATTCAACTGTTTTCTGATCAATGCCAAATCTGTTCTTAGCACAGACAATGTAGAAACCGGCATCTTTTCTGTCCACACCATTAGGGAAAACAAGAGATGTGAAGGATCTTGTAACAATAACTTGGTAATGTCCATTTGTATCAATGAGATCTTGCCCCTTCTGCCAAGTGATCACCGGATCAGGCTTGCCACTGAATGGAATTTTGATGCTAATAACTTCACCACGAAGGGCATGAACAGCTCCCATACCTTCCAGATTTTTAGGTAGGTGGATCTTAGCAGGAACTATTAAAAAAAAAAACAAGAAAAATTAAATTAGCAAAGTGAATAAACAAATTTAATTTTGTTTTTAACAGAGGAAAACTGATTCTTGGGATGGGACATTTTTGCAGCTTGAAGTCTAATATTTGAAATTTACTTTGTGCCATAAATTCTTTCCATTGCCAAATAATCAAAGAGTGTTGTTCATATTATAGCATTTGGAAATTATCCACACAAAGTGCAGCTTTCAGCAATTTTGGCAGGGCTTCTCACTAGATACATACATCAAAGAAATTTATCTAATAGCATGATAGAAAGGTCACTGAAATATATAGCAATATAGCAATAGCACTGTATTGATATACCGCCTATCAGGGCTTGCAACCCTCTCTAAGCGGTTTACAATGTCAGTCTCTTGCCCCCAACAATCTGGGTTCTCATTTTACCGAC
>JANHJO010002802.1:38950-71299 GCA_032468235.1 Pseudoxyrhopus heterurus
CCTGGAGGACCAGGAGTATCTACGGGGGGAGTGGAAGAAAATATTAATTATTTATTACACTGTGTTGTCCAACCCAATTTTTTTCCTTATTGACCAAACAGTGCACAAAAGACTGCCACTGGTATAATCTTGCTTATAATGTTTTCTCTTCTTGCTGTTTGCCTGGCTCTCTGTCACTTGATTGTGGTGCAGTTTCAAATATCTTTTAATTTGTAATGGAATAAACAAGGTGACTGTAAAAAGACATAAAAGTGGTTAACTTACCATAGACTTTTACAAGAACTGTTGCTGATTTTTTCCCTGATTGATTTTCAGCCTCAATGACATATTTTCCAGCATCGTACCGGTTAACCTTGTCCACAACCAAGAGTGTATAGCTGTCAGTGGTGT
Organism: Pseudoxyrhopus heterurus; assembly: GCA_032468235.1. Lineage (NCBI taxonomy): Eukaryota > Metazoa > Chordata > Lepidosauria > Squamata > Pseudoxyrhopus > Pseudoxyrhopus heterurus. The sequence goes on from JANHJO010002802.1 coordinate 39,341, forward strand.
CAATCATAGCCCGACTTGCTAGGTCAACACCTGATTTACTCCACATAATTCTTGGCGCTGGTCTGCCAGACACAGAGACCATTAGACGTAAAGAACCGCCGGCTCTAACAGTAACGGTCTTCTTTAGGTCATCAGCAAGCTCAAGAGCAGGTATTTCTGTCAATGGGAGGAGAAATACAAGATGAGCTTCCATTTGAATATTCTAAACAGATGTGTAAATAGAAATCTATCAATGCTTTATAAATGTGACATTACCTAGCCTTTCCACAGGTTCTATTTCAGCTGGAGACTCACTGTATTCACTTATCCCATTTATATTGGTAGCGGCCACTCTAAAGCGGTATTTCTGGCTTGGTCTAAGACCAGTCACAGTGAACTCAGGGTTCCTTATGGTGGCTGTAGTATGGACCCTGTACCATTGGTCAGTGCCTTCTTCTTTCATTTCAAGAATGTAGCCCAATATATCAACTCCACCGTCATATGTGGGTTTTGTCCAAGCTAAGCTGATGCTGGTCCTAGTAGTATCTACAACTCTTGGAGGTGAAGGAGGTGCAGGAGTATCTTTGAAAAAAAGAACAAATTATTATTATTGTTATATTTTTTTTTCTTGAAGGCTTTCATTCTTTGAGAAAGGTATAAGTTTAATTTTGCAAAAAGCTTGATAATGATATAAATTATCCGTCTCTTTCTATTTCTGAATACATACTCTGTGGATGGACATTACTCCATATGACTATTTTCTTTTTATTCTCTCTTTAAAGGTAAATCAACTTAAATCTAAACATACTAATTCTACAACATAACAACCTATATGTAAGATTTTGTGAATGACTTCCTCAGTCTTTTTTGCAAATAATTAAATGAATTAAAAATTTTAAAAGCTTGATATGTTTCAAATTCATTTTGACCTCTAACCTAAAAGATAATATAAGTCTTTAGAAAACAAAACGCTACTTCTGATGGAAATACATAGTGACGAATTAGATCATAAGTGCAATCTAATCTATTGACACCCCTGTCCCTAAAAGGAATTACCTGCCTCAATTGTATTGAACCAGCCTGTACTTGTGATCTTTAATGCTTAAAGACAGATCTTTTGGTTTTAATTTTCTTGTTAAAAAAAAATACAGTTTTCTCATTTAAATGGAGCACGATTTCTGACAGAACACTGACTACCGATAATTATCTCAAACTGATCGATCTGTTCATCTAAAAGAGTCTATGTCAACTAAAAGAGAATTGAGTTTTGTAAGATTTCACTGAATTAAATGCAAAAGCATAAGTGACCCTGAGAACTTGGTCACAAGATATCAGATGAAGGTCATAAATTCCTAAATTCCTAAATTCCTAAATAATCTGAGATTCCAAATTATTAATAAAAAAACCCTATTGACTATTTCATAACCATAACGAAGAAACCATTTATATCACTCGATTTGAAATTAACCATAAAGATATTAGTTTTGGGAACTTACAGGATGGCTCTTTGCACAAAATATATTGAGAAGCTTCACTAGGCTCACTGTTTCCAGCAGCATTAACTGCGGTAATACGGAACTGATATTCGCTGCCTTCCATGAGATTGGTGACTTTCAACCTGGTGTCATAAATGGTGTAGTCTTTGTTTACTCGGGTCCACCGTAGACTTCTCTTTTCTCGTTTATCTACCAGATAGGTGCTTATCTCACTACCGCCATCAGATTCTGGTTTCAACCACTGAATAATGATGTGCTCTTTGCCAGCACCCACTGATTCTGGCATCCCAGGAGGCAATGGAATAGCTGAAATGATTTTTTTTTTAAAAAAAAGAAGAAAAAAAATTAGATATCTCTTACACATCTATCCAGAAGAAAAAAAAATTAACTGAACTAAGGAGGCACTTACTAAATGAATTCCTAGCAATCATTGTTTCTGATTCAAGTGGAACTCCAGGTCCGTACTTATTGACAGCTCTTACACGGAATATATATTCATTATTCTTGATAAGTCTCGTCGCTACGCACGAGTGGGTTGCACACTCGGCATTAACAATAACCCAGTTCAGCCTGCTAGTCTCACGTCTCTCTACAATGTAGTGTGTAATTTCTGCCCCTCCATCTTCTTGAGGAGCATTCCAAGCCAAGGTACATTTCTCCTCTGTCACTCTGCTAAGGGTGATCTTGCCAGCACATGGACCAGGAGAATCTGTAGACCAAAAAAAAAATTGGAATTGGTGCAGTGATATAACATTGGCTTGAAAAGAAAGAGTTTGTTCTCTATCAGAAATTATGAAATGTGAAATACTCACCAAGTACTTTGACCAAAACAGAAACTTGTTTTGTTCCGCTAGCATTTTTAACAGTTAACGTGTATTTTCCAGTATCGCTTCTGTCACAGAACTTGATGATTGCAACAGCATGCTTGCTGGTATATTGCAAAGAGATCTTCTCACATAAATCCAACTCCTTCTCGCCTTTAGACCAAAACACTTTGGGTTCCGGCTTTCCACCGATCGATGCCTCAAGAACAAGATCAGATCCAGCCCTAACAGTTACAACATCTCCTTGTAATTTGGCATCCAGCTCAGCTTTGGGTGGTGCTATGAAAAAAAACAAGGCGAATAAACTGTCAACACGTTTCTTTTAAAGGTGACATGTTTCACACAATTTAAATATCTGTTAAGAAAAAAGTCTTACAATATTCATCTTTGCAGGTGACAGGACCTGTTGTTTCAGAACCTTTGCTAATCACACCAGCAGAATTCTTTGCTAATACGCGGAATTCATATTCCTCTCCTTCACCGAGGGCTGTTACAGTAAAGAAGTTTTCTGAAACAATGGTGTAATTGCATTTCAACCAGCGTCCATCTCCAGTCACGTGGTAGGGCTTGCGTTCTACAATATAGCCAACAATTTTGCTTCCACCGTCATACAGTGGAGTAGTCCAGCTTAATGAAACTGAAGACCGGGTGACATCTGTCACTTCTGGTCTACCTGGTGGATCTGAAAAAGAACATTATAATCGACATTTACTTTAAAAAAAAAAAAAAACCATTCTCTTAAATAAAAATAAGAATTATACTTTTTGTGTGTTATACTTACCAACTGGATTTTGGGCCACTACCGGCCTAGAAGCTTCGCTGGCTTTGCTTACTCCAGCAGCATTTAATGCGTATGTTCTGAACTGGTACTCCAGACCTTCTACAAGTCCAGTGATTTTGTAGTCACAGTCAAAGCATGGAGTTTTGTTTTCCTTCACCCAAAGGATTGTGTTGCGTTCTTTCTTTTCAATCCAGTATCCCACAACTCTGCTGCCGCCATCATGATATGGCTCCTCCCATCTGATGGACATGGCATTGGCCGAAACAAAATAGACCTCGGGTCTTGTGGGAGGACTTGGGGGGACTAATAAAAAAAAAGGAAGAGAGAGAAATGTTAAATGTTTGGATTCTTTTTCAAGCAAAACTGGAACAAATGTACGCACGTTCGTTGCAATAATGATTTCCTTACCAAATGGATGCTCAGCCACCACTGGGACGGATTCAACAGGCTTGCTGACACCAAATCGGTTTTCAGAACTCACACGGAAAGTATATTCCATATATTTAGTGAGATGAGTAACTTTGATCTGTGTACGCTTGACGCTGGAGTTTACGAGCTGCCACGCCGTTGTGCCAGATTCGCGTTTTTCAACAATGTAGTTAGTAATATCAGTGCCACCATCATCTTCAGGTTCCTTCCAGGACAAGACGCAGGATTCTGCTGTCACTGATGTTATTTCTATGGGACGTGTAACTGGACCCGGCCTTCCAATAACTATAACTGTGACCGTGAATGTCTTCACACCAGCCGTGTTCTCAAGAGTCAAATAATATTTGCCGGAGTCTCCTCTCATGCTGTCCTTAACAGTCAGTGTAGTTCTATCTTTGGTTGTCTTGATGGTCACTCTTTCAGTTTCCTTGAGTCTCATTTCCTCGAGTTTCCAAGTTACTTTTGGAATAGGACGCCCACTAATTGGTATATCAATAGTGAAGGAGCCTCCAGCTTTGCAAGTTATAAGTTGCTTAGTTATTCCACTAAGATCTGCTGTTGGTTCAATCTGTGGCTCTTTAATAATGACAGAGGAGAAAGCTTCTCTTGGCTGACTGTAGCCAGCATCATTCTTTGCTCTGACCCTAAATTCGTATTCATTGTTCTCAGTAAGACCTTCTACTGTAAAAGTAAGCTGCTTGGTTTGACCTGCTTCACGCCAAACTTCGGTTCCTTTCTGTTTCATCTCTAGTAGATAACTAGTGATACGGCTGCCACCGTCATGATCAGGTTTAAGCCAAGCAAGTACCACAGATGACCTAGTGGTATCAACAATATCTAATCTCTTAGGTGGAGCGGGTTCTTCAGTGGCCACCACTGGCTCTGTTAATTCACACGGTTCACCTACTCCATATTCATTTTGTGCTGCAACACGGTAAAAATAGGGCACCCCTTCTGCAAGATCAGTGACTTTAGCTATTTGGCGGGTACATTTTTCATTAACAACCTGCCAGCTACGGCGGCTTGCTTCTCGCTTCTCCACAACGTAATGATGGATACGTGCACCTCCATCCAAAATTGGAGCATCCCACATTAAAGTGATGGAGCCTCTAGTCACATCCTTAAATGTAATAGGACCTGGTGGTCCAGGAGTATCTAGCACTTTCACTGTGAAAGCAATAGACTTGCTACCACTGTTGTTTTCTACAGTAAACACATATTTTCCGGCATCCGTTCTGTTGCAATTCTCTACCGTTAATGTACTGAATGAATCTGTTGTGTGAATGTTGGCACGTAAGTTGAGATCGGAATCCGCTTTGGACCATGTAGCAATAGGAACAGGTCTGCCCTTGAAGGCAATAAAGAGACGGATATTTGTCCCTGCTCGGACTATGTGAGTCTGCTTGAAGCTAGCATCAATATCAAGTTCAGGTGAAGAAAGCCTATCCACAGTTTGTACGGAAGCAGCGACTTCACAGCTTTCTCCCTTGCCTGCGGTATTTACAGCACTGACTCGGAATTTATAATGCACATTTGATTCTAAGTCAGTCACAGTATACTTGGTAGCGATCAAAGTCTCAGCATTGACTTTATGCCAATCTCCCAAATCAGCTTTGCACTTTTCAATGATGTAGCCAATAATTTCCAAGCCGCCATCAAAAACTGGTGTGGTCCATTCTAAGGTGACACTCGTCTTTGATGTATCTATCACTTTGACTATAGTAGGAGGACCTGGTGGGTGAACTGGTTCTCTGCATTTAATCAGCCTTGACACAGCACTAGGTGGCCCGACGCCAGCCTTGTTTTCTGCCATAACCTGGAACTCATATTCATTGCCCTGAGTTAGCCCTGTGACTCTGTATCTTGTCTCGGAAATGGGTCTCTTGCTAGATACTTTGACCCAGAGGATGCTCTTCTTTTCTCTTCTTTCCAAGATATATTGATCGATATCACTTCCACCATCTGATTTTGGCCTTGTCCATGTGAGAGTGATGCTGTTCCCTGTTACATTGCTGGGTTCTGGAGTCCCGGGCGCATCAGGAACAGCTGTAGAATGAAAATAGAAGGTTAGAGAAGACTTTGGAGAAGGCTAACTAGCAGTCACACTGGATTTTTCACTGGATCATGAACTTACTGTAATGCGCTTGTGCTACAACAGGGTCAGATTCCAGAGGCCTGCCGACCCCAAACTTATTAGCTGCAGAGATTCGGAACTGGTATTCGTTGCCTTTTATTAATCTAAGTGCTGTGTAGCTGCAGGCTTCACAGTGGTCTTCAATCAGCGCCCAGGATACTCTGCTGGTTTCACGTTTTTCAATGACATAGTGAGTAATGGCTGAACAGCCATCATTAGCTGGAGGCTCCCACCACAGTGTTGCCTTCTCTTCAGTAATATTGGTGAAGCGTATCGGGCCTCCTATTTTCCCTGGAGTATCTGTAACACAAATATGCAGTTGTTTAAGTGGTGCACAATTTAATAGAGAATAAAGAAAATTGATAAATAAAGGTTACTCAGTTCGAGGCCAGTAAATTGAGTAAAAGACTGCCAAATTACCTTGGACTCTTATGGTGATGTCTTCTTGTCTGGTGCCTGATGAATTCTTGGCTTCCACCCTATATATTCCACGATGGTCTCGAGAAGCATCTCTGACAAATATGGTACTGTAGCCAATAGCGGTGGTTATTTCAATGCCCAATCGCTTGTCAATCTCCTCTCCATCTTTTAACCAGGTCACTTGAGGGACTGGCCGGCCTGTGATAAGGGCTTTAAGTCTTATGCTTTCACCAGCTTTGACTGTAAGACCTTCAAAATGCTCAGCACCAAATTCAATAGTGGGTGCAACTAGAAAAGAAAAAGAAATCAAGTAACCTTTGTAATGCATCTTCACAATATAGCACAGTATATCTTCTCCAGAATAAGAGCAGTTTTAACTGCCTTAATCAATTCCTTTCTATGAACTTGAAACCCATTACAGGTAATCCTTGACTTACAACTGCACTTGACCCCAACATTTTTGTTGTTAAACAAGACAGCAAACCCCATTTAACAACCTTTCTTGCCACCTCACACCAACCTTAACAGCCTCCAGTCATTAAGTGAATCACTGCAGTTCTTAAGTTAGTTACATGGCGGTTAAGTGAATCTGGCTTCCCGATTGACTTTGCTTGTCAGAAGATCGCAAAAGTGATCCCATGTTCCACGGACAGTGCAATTGTCATAAATACATGCCAGTTGCCAAGCGTCCCAATTTTGATCACATGACCATGGGGATGCTGCAGTGGTCATGTGTGGAAGCTATTATAAATCCCCTTTTTCAGTGCCGTTATAACTTCAAATGGTCACTAAAAAAGTGGTTGTAAATTGAGGACTACCTGCAATAAGAATGCGTAGCACGGGGCAACTATTTTACAGAGTTAGACCCAAATGTTTCATTCTGACTCATTCGGTCTAAGAAAATCTAACATGCTCACAAGCTTTTAAAAAGATTGGAGTGCCATACAATGGAATAAGTATAACCACTTATGATAACAACTACTACTTACTGCCACTAAGTAAGACTTACCAGCATCATCTCGGGTCATGATATAGCCTGAAGACTGAGAAGGAGGGCTGATAGTCCCAACAGCATTCCTTGCGAGGATTCGGAATTCATATCGGTCTCCAGGGCTGAGTCCTGTAACCGTATATTGGCATTCACTGACATCGATAAAATTGCATCTGACCCAACGGTCTTCGGGTCCTTGCCGTTTCTCAACGCTATAACCCGCAATCTTGCTGCCTCCATCACGCATGGGTGCAGTCCATTTGAGAGTAATTGTCTCTCTTGTCACATCAATATAATCAGGGGTCCCAGGTGGATCTGAATGAAAATAAAATGCATTCACATTAATCAGCAAAACAATTCCAGCAGGCTAGGAACAGAGGCATTTGATACTGAGTGTGTTCAATCACTTACCAACTGGGGAAACCGCCAGATGGAGTTTGCTTGGATCACTAACAGGGCTTATTCCAGCAGAGTTTTCTGCATATACACGGAACTGATAATCCAAGCCTTCCATTAGACCAGTAATTCTGTATTCTCTACTAGATATTGGTGAAATATTTACTTTCTGCCACAGGATGCTATTTCTTTCTTTCTTCTCCACATGGTACCCAGTAATTTCTGCACCTCCGTCATAAAGGGGAGCGTCCCAAGAGATGGTCATTCCATCAGCTGTTATATTGTAAACAACGGGCTTTCCTGGTGAACCCGGAGGCTTAAACTGGTGTTTAGCTATGACCTCTACCGAGTTAAGCGGTGGGCTTACTCCGTATCTATTTTCTGCACGGATTCTGAACTGATATTCTACATCTTTCACGAGGTTTGGAACTTTGAAGGTCGTCCTTGCTACACTAGAGCAGACCATTTTCCAGTTGGTTTGTGAAGTTTCTCTCTTCTCCACACTGTAGCCTGTAATTTCTCCTCCTCCGTCATCTTCAGGAGGATTCCACGAAAGAATCATACTGTCCGCTTTGATTTCATCGAGCTTGATTGGTCCTTTGGGCTTAGAAGGCGGGCCAAGTGTGATAACTGTAAAGGGGAATGACTTTCTGTGGACGACATTATCAAGAATTAAGGTGTATTTGCCACCATTTTCTTTCTTCACATTCTTAATGCTTAATGTTATTTTGTTTTCCGTTTTCTTGAAGCGAACCAGTTCGCTTTCCTTAAGAGGCATGTTGTCTTTTAGCCAACTCATACTGGGTATAGGCTTTCCCTTATATGGCAATTCAAGATGGACATTGTAACCTATTCTCACTGTTACCTGTCCTCCAGGTATATCAGAAAGATCTGCTTCAGGTGTTATTACGTAATCTTTCACTGTAATTGGCCCAATTGTAACACCATCGCTTCTTCCTTTTTCATTCTTAGCTGACACTTTGAAATCCATAACAGAAAGCTCCTTAAGTTTTTCAACTTCAAATTCGCATGCCTTGCTTATGCCTGCATATGACCATTCCGTTTCATCCTTTAATCTTTTTTCAATAACATACTCGGAGATGATACTACCACCATCAAACTCAGGTTTGGTCCACTGTAGGGTGACAGAGGTCTTGGTTGAATCTTTCATGGTTAAATCCCTCACAGGTCCAGGTACTTCTGCGGCTTTCACTGGGTCCAGTGTTTCGCATGGCTCACCTAATCCATTTTCATTTTCTGCAAGAACGCGGAAGAAGTAGGGGATCTTCTCTGACAGGTCAGTTATCTTAAAGGATGTATTAGAGCACTTCGCTGTAACGGAAGACCAAGCTCTCTTCGTGGCATCTCTTTTTTCAATGACATAATTTGTAACTTCAGAGCCACCATTTATGAGTGGCGGTTCCCATACCAAAGTCACCGTTCCACGAGAAACATTTTTGAGGTGCAACCTCTGGCACGCAGATGGCGTGTCGAGCACTTTGACATTCACAAAGGAGGTTTTGGCTTTTCCAACTCCATTTTCAATGGTGAGGATGTATTTTCCTGTATCATTGCGAGTGACTTGAGGAATGCTAAGAAAAGTAGATGATTCTGTGTTCTGGATGGTGTATCTTTCGTCGACACTAAGATTTTTGTCACCCTTTCTCCATACGACAGTTGGAGGTGGTCTTCCCTTGAACGGGATCATTATTTGCACGTCTTGACCTGCTTTAGCTACAATGGAGGTCTTGAGAGCCACATCCAAATCAATCTCTGGCTCTTCTGCAAAAAACAACAACATCAAATTGTTAACGCTGAGAGAAAGCCAAAAATACAACAAAAAATGGAAAAGAATAAAGGAAAAAGATTAAAATTTCATACCAAGAATGTCTTTAGCTTGTACAGGTTCTGTCATTTCAATAGGTTCACCTTGTCCGGCATAATTTATAGCAGCTACACGGAAGTAGTAATTGATTCCTGGCTGAAGTTGAGAAATAACATACTCTGTGGTTCTCACTTCTCCTCTTGCACTCACTACAGACCATTCTTCTTCATCACCTTCTCTCTTTTCTATAGCATAGCTGGTAATTGCACTTCCTCCATCATAAGCTGGCTTAGTCCAGCTAAGTGTGATAGACGTCTTTGTAGTATCCACAACCTTTAGCTTAACAGGGACCCCAGGCTTTTCTATAAAACAAATAAAATATAACATGAAACTTCAAAATATTAGCTATTTAACAGGTGGAACAGCAAAACATGAGTGAGGCCTGCCTCCACCTTTCGGCCTTCCAGAAGGGCATTAAAACTGGCTCTGCCAATTGGCTTGGGGTCCTGGTTGAGGCGCTGTATACAGGAGGTGACGGGTGGACTAATAGGGAAGATGCCACGATCATACCATTCTTGTTTCTGGTTTTCTAATTTTCTATTCTTATTGGAGGACATGAAAGAAGCCTCCCCAAACATTGCATTATTTTGGGCAATCAGGCATCTCCTGAGCAACAACATTGTCAACAGCAAAACCTTTCAATCCAGAAGCATTCTCTGGTTAGCTTTGTAGGTGCTTCTGCCATGAATACCAACAGACCTAATCTTTTTTAATTTAATATTTCAATACTTATGATTTTACTTATAAACTGTCCAGGGTTTACAGTTTACAGCATGAAATGGGTGGCACATAAATCAAATAAAGAAACCAATAAAACCACATCTTTGTTTCCTATCATGGCATTTCAAGAACTTTTATTTTTGGTTCCCTTTTAACTTTGCTGCCATTCACATGCCTAGGTTCTTACCAATAGGATCTGCAGCTTTGAAAAAGTCAGATGCTTCAGAGAAGGGGCCTTGGCCGGCTGCATTCACAGCGGAGACTCTGAACTGGTATTCACTGTTTTCGGTTAGTCCTGTCACTTTCTGTCTGGTGTCCCGAATGGTTTCTTTAACGACTCTGAACCAGGTTAGACTTTTCTTATCACGCTTTTCAAGGTAATATCCACTTATTTCACTGCCACCATCCACAATCGGCCTGGTCCAGGTTACAGTCATTGACTGTTTGGTTATCATGTTGACCTCTGGCACACCAGGTTGTCCAGGAGTAACTGTATTTTTATTGAGAGGGGGAAAAAAAATCACATTAGACCAACATAATCAATTAGCAAATACATTCTTAAAGATGTTCCATAATACGTTTATTGATATCTATCTTACCAAATCTATTTTTAGCTACAACGCTATCAGATTCCAGTGGATCGCCAGCACCAAACTTGTTCACCGCCCGTATACGGAAAACATATTCGTTTCCTTTTATGACTTTCGTGGTAGTGACATTGCATTCTTCTAGTTTTTCTGAGACCATAGACCACACCACACGGCTTGTTTCACGTTTTTCAACAACGTAGTGGGTCACTTTGGCACCTCCATCATCAGCTGGTAGTTCCCACTGAAGAGCAATCTTTTCAGCCGTGACTGTTTTAAAGTGAACAGGCCCACCTGGAGGTCCTGGCTTATCTGTTGAGCAAATGGTATCTATTAATATACAAGAATAACCATTGCTAGAGGAATTTATAAGAGCAGTGTAGTACTTTTCCAAACATACCAAGTATTTGTACTCTAATGGTAGCAGATGCTGAACCCATGGCATTCTTTAATTTCAGCTCATAGCTTCCGCTGTTGAGACGAGTTGCATCTTTGATCAGTATAGAGGCGAACTCAGTGGTATTTTCAATAGATATTTGGGCACTTGTTTGTACTTCTTTGCCATTTCTAAACCATTCTATTGACGGTATGGGTTTTCCTGAAATTCCAAGTTTGAGCTTCACTGCAGTGTCAGCTTTGTATTTGACCACTTCTGTATATTCTGGTGGTACATCTATTTCAGGTGCACCTTAATGAAAGATAAATGGAATAAGAAGGTATTAACACACTTTACATGCTAAAAGGCTCACAGAAGAGCAGCTAAGTAAGAAGAAATACGCCGTTTGACTAAAATTCTGCACCATCTGATACCCAAAAGAAAATCAGATGTGAGTCTACATGATACTGTCATATTAAGAACTCTTGAATTCAGCTGCATATTTATATCAGTGATAATAACTCAAATCCTATAAATAAAACCAAGATAATTTTTTTGGGGGGGTTAATACACTTCTTACCATATGTGTCCACACAAGTGACAGGTCCTAAAACATCTGATGGGTTACTAATTGAACCCGCAGCATTCTTAGCAAAGACACGGAATTCATATTGAGAGCTTTGAGTCAATCCTGATACAGTAAACTGGGTCTCTATGACGTTGGTAAAGCTGGCCTTTGCCCATCTTCCATTTGGAAAATCGCGTTTCTCCACAATGTATCCAGTGATTTTGCTACCACCATCAAAAGCGGGCTGCATCCAAGAAAGGCTGACAAACGTCTTGGAAATATCTGTGACTCGAACTTTTCTTGGTGGTTCTGCAATTTGGAAAACAATTGCACTTGTAATTAACATTTGTATAAGTACCCAACCCTAACTGACCAAGAATGTTTTGCACTAAAGTCAACCTTAGAAATGTGATGCTGTATTACTGAATACATACCGCACGCATCGATTGCAAGAACTGCATCAGATGGATGACTTGGTTTTCCGATGCCTGCTGCATTTTCAGCGTAAACTCTGAATTCGTAAATTAGTCCAGCCGTAATGGTAGTGGCCTTGAAGTGAGTTGTGCGTATGATCATTTTATTCACTTTCTTCCATAAAATACTATTTCTGTCCTTCATTTCCAGATGGTAACCAATGACCGCACTGCCTCCATTAGAAACAGGCTCATGCCATCCAACAGTGATGCTTTCTCGGGTAACATTAGTGATCCATGGTGTTGAGGGTGGCCCAGGTATAGCTGAATAAACAGGAGAGGCAAGTTAGCAAAGTATATGCCTATGTCTGAAAAATTCATACAATCAGAACCAAAAAGTGGAGGTACTTACTATAAGGCAGTTTTACAACGACACACGCTGAATCGAGATGATCACTAATGCCGAAGCGATTTTCTGCTTTGATACGGAACTGATACTCTTCTCCGGTGGTTAACTTCATGACTTTAATCATATTTCTAGCAACTGTTGCAGACACCTCAGACCACACAGCAGTGCTTGTTTCTCTTCTCAGCACAATGTAGTTTGTGACTTGGCTTCCGCCATCGTAATGTGGAGGCTCCCACTTCAGGGTGACTCCTTCTTCCGTGATGTCACTCACCACAACAGGACCGACTGGGGGACCTGGTCGATCCAGGACAACAATTTTGATGAAGGATTTTGTTGTTCCACTGGAGTTTGCAGCTGTGATGTCATATTTACCAGCATCGGTAGCCACACTTTCCTTAAGGTTAATAATTACACACTCTGCAGTGGTTTCTGTATTAAACCTCATGGTTGGCTTGAGAGGAATGCCATCTCTGGATAAAGTCACCTTTGGCAAGGGTTTTCCCGAAATTGGAATCTCGACCTTTAGATTTGAACCAGCTCTCACATAAACTGTATGGTTTGGGAAACCTTTCATATCCACTTCGGGCGATTCTGAAAAATGCAATAATAGCACATTAAAAATACCGAAAATGCCAATGATTCCATGTTCAGTTAAATTCAGACAACTTTATTCTTAGATAATGGAATACATACCTATTCGTTCTTTAACTGTGACGGGAAGAAGAAGCTCTCTAGGATCACTGAGACCAGCTTCGTTTTCAGCAAATACTCTGAAGAAATAATCCATGTTCTCTTTGAGACCTTGGACAATGTGATGGGTTGTCTTGACTACAGCACATTTGACCCATTTCTGCTGCCCTTTCTCTAGGGCTTCAACAAGGTAGCCAATGATTCTGCTTCCACCATCATGCTCGGGTTTTAGCCATACAAGGGACACACTGTCTTTGGTAATGCTTGATACTCCCAGTTTTTCTGGTGGGCTTGGTTTTTCTAAAAAGATAAATTGAGAACAAAAACATGCCGGATGCATACTTATTATTTGTAAGATACTCTGCAAATAAATATTGTGCATGGATAAGCTCTATACTTGACTTCCTTACATATATTGGAACTCTACTTATTAGCAAATCCTTAAGACAAACACCTTTCATTATGGCTTTGCATCGATTTATATTGCTACTTTGCATTAAATTGATATTGTTAATATAAGCATTATGAATACATTAAAACTCAAGCATAGATGGGAGTCCTGCTAAAATTTACTTCAATAAATCATAAGTGAAGCACATAAAACTCACCCGTTACTTTAACTCCATCTTTGGTTTCGATGGGAACACCAACACCAAATTCATTTTCTCCAGAGACTCTGAAGTAATAAACTCCGCCTTCTTGTAGATTGGCAACTTTGTAGGAAAGACGATGACAATTGTTGGTTACGGTGACCCAAGCTTTCTTGCTTGCTTCTCGTTTTTCAATGTAGTAATTCTTCACAGGAGCTCCTCCATCATTCTCCGGAGCATCCCAAGATAACACAGCAGACTCTTTTGTTACATCTTTTACAATGATATTAGATGGAGGTCCTGGTGAATCAAGAACTTTAACAATCAATGTCAAACTAGCTGTGTTTACAATGTTCTGTAATGTCAGGGTATACTTTCCAGAATCATTTCGTGTTGCCTTTTCAACAGTAAGCGAGGTGCGGTTATCTGAGGAATCAATATTTGCTTGTGTGCGGAGATCAGTATCTGGCTTACTCCATAGCACATTAGGGATAGGTTTTCCTCTGAAAGGCACAGTCATTGTAAATGATTCACCTGCTTTCACGACTAATGTCTTTCTCATTTCATTATCAATATCAAAAACAGGTTCTTCTTCTCTTTCCTTTGCTACTTGAGGTTCTGAGGCATCACTTGGATCACTAGCCCCAATTTTGTTCACAGACCTTACTCTGAAAACATACTCTGCTCCCGATGTAAGACCTATTACAGTGTATTCTGTTCCTCTTAAGCTCTGAATAGCAGTTGACCAATCAGTTTCACTAGTTAGCTTGTATTCAACAGTGTATCCAATAATAGGACCTCCCCCATCAAACAATGGTTTTGTCCATCCGATTGTTATATGAGATCTTGTATGGTCCATTATCTTGGGCCGAGATGGTGGTGATGGTAGGAAAACTGGATCTTCTGCTTTTATTAGTGGTGAAGAATCACTAGGAAGACTAAGCCCGGCGGCATTTTCTGCATATACTCTATATTCATATTCACATCCTTCCCGAAGGCCTGAAGATTTTATTCTGAGATCATAAACTGGCTTTTTATTTATACGTATCCACCGTAAACTGTTTTTCTCACGCCTTTCTATCACATAACCAGAAATTTCATTTCCTCCATCACTGTCAGGTCTTGCCCAGCAAAGAGTCATGGATTCCTTTGTCACATTGGTAATCTCTAAAAATTTAGGGGGGGTTGGAACGGTAAAAGGATCCAGGGCCTTGACAGCCTCACTTTCTAAGGGCTCACCAACACCATATTTATTTACACCCATCACTCTGAAAATATATTCATTTCCTCTAAGTAGTTTCATCACTTTGCAGGAAGTTGTTGGAAGTTCTGCTTCACAAAGAGTCCATGCAAGCCTACTGGTCTCACGTTTTTCCACAATATAATAGTCAATTTCCGCCCCTCCATTTTCTTGAGGTGATCCCCATGACAGATAACATTTCTCAGCAGTTAGGCCTTTAATTTGTAGTGGAGCTGCTGGTGGACCTGGCCTGTCAAGTACTTTGCAGTTAACTGCTAATGATCTTGTTCCAGCAACATTTTGTAATGTTAACACATACTGCCCCGAATCCCGTCGAATGCAGTCTTTGACAGTGATTGCTGTAGAATGATCTGTAGAGACTATTTCAACTCTTGCCTTTTCTTCAATATCTTTGCCGTCCTTTGTCCATGAAACTATTGGCAAGGGTCGTCCTGCAATGTCAGAATTGATCTTTAAAACCTCTCCAGCTTTAATAACAATATCTCTGAATTTGGCATCCATCATAATTCTTGGAGCTTCTATGTCATCCTTTACAGTAACTGGCCCAGTGGAGTCTGATGGTTCACTAAATTGGTCAGCAGCATTCCTGGCAATAACACGGAATTCATAGCGCTGGTCTTCAGTAAGCCCGGTCACATCAAAGAAAGTTTCCTGTACATTGGTGAAACTGCACTTCAGCCAACGACCATCTGGGAGCTCTTTCCGCTCAACAATGTAGCCTGTAATCTTAGCACCGCCATCATATTCTGGCTTTTTCCATGACAATGAGACACATGTCCTTGTAATATTGGTCACTTCAGGTTGGCCAGGTGGGTCGCATGGATCCCTTGCTGCCACTGGTTCACATGATTTGCTACATTTGCCAATTCCTACAATGTTTTCAGCGTACACACGATATTCATACATCAGGCCTTCATCAAGACCTGTGACCTTCATCTGAGTATCACTTAGAAGGATTTTATTAACTTTAGTCCAAAGGATGCTGCTTCGTTCTTTACGTTCAAGATGATAACCAAGTACTTTGCTACCTCCATCATTAACTGGTTCCTGCCAACTTACAATCATGAAGGCTTTTGTTGCTTGTACCACTCGAGGAGTACCAGGTGGGCCAGGTAGATTAAATGGATACTCTGCCACAACAGGGGCAGTTTCAGCGTAAGTGCTCTTGCCGTAGCGATTTTCTGCAGAAACGCGGAATTGATATTCTGATCCAGTGGTTAAGCGAACTATTTTAATTGAAGTTCGTGCAACTGCTGCAGATACGATGCTCCATGTTGTTGTTGTAGTTTCTCTTTTCTCTACAATGTAATTATTAATTTGACAGCCACCATCATATAGAGGGGGTTCCCAAGATATGGATATATTATCCGCACTGACATTATCAATACGTAATGAGGTTGGAGGTCCTGGTCTATCAAGAACAATGACATTGATGAAAGCTGTTGTAGAGCCAGCACTGCTTGCAACATTTAATTCGTACTTTCCTACATCTTCTCTTGAAGCTTCTTTGATGACTAGCGTTGTGGATGTTTTTGAAGTGTGGACATTCACTCTCGTTGTCTCCCTTAAAGGCATGCCATCCCTTTTCCAGTTGGCAGATGGTACTGGCCTTCCTCTAATGGGTACATCAATCTTAAGGTCTTCACCAGCTTTAACACTGAATGTATTGAAAAGGAGCTCAACCGAAGGCTGGATTTCAATGTCCTTTGCAACTACTGGAACTCCAAGTTGTCTTGGATCACTCTTCCCTTTTTCATTTATAGCACAGACACGGAAAGTGTATTCTTCTCCCATACTTAATCCAGATATTGTTGCTTCTAATATTTTAACTTGGGTACAGGTGCTCCATTTTTCACTTCCTTTAGTTTGCATTTCTACTACATAGCCAGTTATTTTGCTACCACCATCACTCTCTGGTTTCTCCCATTTAATAGAAGCACTGTGACGAGTAACATCAACAAGAGTTACTTTTCCAGGTGGATAGGGTGGTTCAGAAACCTTAACTGCTTCAGATGTTTCTGCTGGCAAACCAACTCCATATTCATTTGCAGCTAAGACCCGAAAGTAGTAGCTGCATCCTTCCTGTAGCTGTTCGATTCTGAAGACATTTTTGTTGCAATTATTTGTGATAGTGGCATATGCTTTTCTGGTTGTTTCACGTTTTTCAATTATGTAGTTTGTGATTTTAGCTCCACCATCAATAAGAGGAGGCTCCCAAGCTAATGTCACTAAATCTTTCTTGACTTCTCTGACGGTCAGATTTACAGGTGCACTCGGTGTATCAAGTACTCTCACATTAACAAATGCTGATTTCTTGCCACTGTTGTTTTCCAAAGTCAGGTTATATTTCCCACTGTCAAATCTGTTTACATTGTCAATTACTAACATTGTATAAGAACTGGTTACTTCAATCTGAGCTCTGTCACTCATAGTGCCTTCTGCTTTTTCCCATTTCACTTCTGGCTCTGGTCTTCCTTTAATTGTGACAAACAAACGTAATGTGCCACTAGCACGCACTGTGACAACTTTTCTGAGATCTGCATCAAGTTCTATTTCAGGAGGTTCCATTTTTTCAGCTGCAACAACACTACCAGGGATAGTTGCTGGTTCTCCAACTCCTTCAGAATTCATAGCACAGATGCGGAAGTTATACTCGCTATTTTCTTTAAGTTTTGTTACTGTGAATTGTCTTCCTTGTAAACCTGATGGGGGTGTACAAGTTGTCCATTCATCAGCAGTAGCTTCTTTAAATTCCACAATATATCCTTTAACAGGAGCACCGCCATCATAAGTAGGTTTGCCCCATGCAAGGGAGACAGATGATCTGGAGGTATCTGTTACCTTTGGATTGTTTGGAGGGCCTGGTGGATATATTGCCTCACAAGCACGGTAGAAAATTGATGGTTCACTGGGCTCACCAATACCAGCAGCATTTTCGGCAGAAACTCTAAATTCATAGAAATGACCATCCGTCAGTCCAGTTACTCTCAATCTTAAGTCTGTCAGTCTCTTTTTATTGCACTTGGTCCATCTAATGCCATCTTTGTCTCGCTTTTCTAGTATATAACCTTCAATTTCAGCTCCACCATTGTCAGTTGGGCGGCACCAGGTTACAATCATAGAATCTTTCGTGATTGCAGAAGCTTCGGGTGTCGAAGGAGGACCTGGAGGCTTATATGGATTGCATGCCAACACAGGTTCTGATTCTAGAGGGTCGCCAATTCCATATTTATTAACAGCCATTACACGGAAAATGTATTCATTGCCTGTAAGAAGTCTGGTTACTTTGTGATTCAGAGCTTGAACATCAGATGATACTTGTGTCCATGAAAGCCGGCTTGTCTCTCTCTTTTCTATAATATAATGCGAAATGCTAGCACCTCCATCTTGTAAAGGTGGCCCCCACGCGAGGTAACATTTTTCTGCTGTCACTCCTGTGACTTTCAAAGGGCCTTCTGGGGGTCCAGGTCTGTCAAGCACTTTTACAGTAATTGGTATTGATTTTGTGCCACCAACGTTAGTCAGTGTAAGTGTGTAATGGCCTCCATCTAATCTGACACAGTCTTTGACTGTGAGAGTTGTTCTTTCAATTGTAGACTTAATTTCCATTCTCGCAGTTGCTTCTTCAAATTCTTGTCCATCTTTTGACCACTTAACATCAGGAATAGGTTTTCCATGGATGTCAGCCTCAAGAACAAATGTTTCTCCCGCCCGAACAACAATGAGATCTTTGTACTTAGGATCCATTGAAGCTCTTGGTGCTTCTATTGCATCTCTAGCAATAATTGGCCCTGTGCTTTCAGAGGGCTCACTTACGCTGCCAGCTGCATTTCTTGCAATTACTCTGAATTCATATCTTTGGTCTTCTACAAGACCACTTACTGTAAACTCAGTTTCTATTACATTTGTAAAACTGGCCTTCATCCAACGGCCTTCAGGTAGTTCTTTCTTTTCCACGGTGTATCCAGTTATTCTGCTACCTCCGTCATATTCAGGTTTTTTCCATTTTAGTGTTACGTAATTTCTAGTGATAACAATGGCATCTGGACGGCCTGGTGGATCACAAGCATCCCGAGCAACATACAGTTCAGAGCATTTGCTAACCTTGCCTACTCCAACAATGTTTTCAGCAGAAACTCTGAATTCGTATTCAAGACCTTCTTCAAGTCCTTCTGTTTTATATTTTGTGTCGTGGATGAGCATCTTATGTACCTTTGTCCAAAGGATGCTGTTTTTATCTTTACGTTCTAGATGATATCCAAGAACTTTGCTTCCTCCATCATTAACTGGTTCGTGCCATTGTACTATCATGTGGTCTTTGGTGGCTGTAGTGACATAGGGGGTTCCTGGTGGCCCCGGTACTTTGTATGGATATTGTACAAGAACTGGCTTAGAATCTAGTGCAGTGCTCTTTCCGTATCGATTTTCAGCACTAATTCTAAACTGGTATTCAGTTCCTGTTTTAAGTTTTATTACTTTAATAGTTGTCCTTGCAACCATTGCTGATACCATTTGCCAAACAGTGGTTGTAGTGTCACGTTTCTCGACAATGTAGTTGGATATCTGACAGCCACCTGTATATGCTGGTGGTTCCCATGAGAGGACTACGAAGTTTGAACTAACTTCATCAAAACGGACAGGTCCTTGGGGCGGGCCAGGCTTTTCTAGCACAATTATACTAAGATGCTCTATTGCTGTGCCTGCGGTGTTGGTTGCTGTGACAGTATATTTTCCAAAATCATCCTTGTTGCTTTCTTTAATAAACAATGTAGTTGAAGTTGCTGTATCTTCAACGTGTAATCTGGTTGTCTGTTTCAGAGGCTGGTCATCTTTCTCCCAAGTGATAGTAGGTTTTGGTCGAGCTATAAAGGGAATTTCTACTTTAAGATCTTCTCCAGCTTGTACAGTATATGTATTGAATGTCAGTTTGAAACTGGGCTGGATTGTCTGATCTTTGGCAATCACAGGAACTGCCAGTGGCTTAGGATCACTTTTGCCTTTTTCGTTGTATGCCATGACACGGAACTGATATTCCTGTCCAGAAATTAAACCAGACACAACTGCATTGCAGACTTTGGTTTCAGTAACTACAGTCCATTTATCAGACCCTTTTGCTTGCATTTCGACAATGTAGCCCAAAATCCTGCTGCCTCCATCGTGTTCAGGCTTCTCCCACATAAATGAGGCACTTCTCTGTGTCACATCAGTGAGTGTCACTTTCCCAGGGGGTAGAGGTGGCTCTGATGCTTTTGAGGCATCGGCAGTTTCAGCAGGACTACCAATTCCAAATTCATTTTCCGCCATAACTCTGAAATAATAAATGCTTCCTTCTGTAAGGTTTTCAACTCTAAAGCTCGTTTTGTTGCACTTGGCACTCACATTTGCATATGCTTTTCTAGTTGACTCACGTTTATCAATGACATAGTTCTTTATCTTTGCTCCACCATCATTAGCTGGAGGTTCCCATGTCAATACAGCATAGTCTTTCCTTATTTCTTTGACTACTAAGTTTTGTGGTGGTCCTGGTGTGTCAAGTACTTTAACTGTAACAAATGCAGACTTAGAACCACTGCTATTTTCCAGTTTAAGTATATACTTCCCAGCATCATTTCTATCACAATAATCAATTGATAGCTGCGTGTAATTTATTCCTTTTTCAATTTGAACTTTATCTGTAAATTCCCCTTCTTCCCGAGACCATGTGATTTCAGGAGTGGGGCGTCCTTTAAATGGTATATTGATCCTGACAGAGCTACCAGCTCTGACGACAATTCCCTTCCTTAATTCTGAGTCTATATCAAGTTCAGGAGCTTCAAGTTTATCTTCTGGTTTAATTGTACCAGGAATTGCTGCAGGCTCACCTACTCCAATTTTGTTGAGGGCACACACCCTTAGCTTGTATTCTTGATGTTCTATGAGTTTTTTGATCTCAAAACGATTAACTCTCAGACCAGTCTGTGGAGTAACCATTGCCCATTCTTCTTCATCAGCTTTGCAGATTTCTACAATATATCCCAGGATTTTGCAGCCACCATCATAAATAGGTTTACCCCAGGCAGCTGTGATTGAATTCTTGGTTGTATCAACAACATGGGCATTAGTAGGTGGACCAGGCTTGAACATAGGATCACATGCTTTCCAGTATGGAGTAACTTGACTTGGTTCACCAATTCCAGCTATATTTTCAGCAGATACTCTAAATTCATATTCGTGATCTTCAGCTAGTCCTGTGACTCTTAATCGTAAATCTGTAATTCGACGTTTATTACATTTCACCCATCTAATACCAGTTCTATCTCTTTTTTCCACAATGTAGCCAATGATTTCACTGCCACCATCACTACCTGGACGATGCCAAGAGACTGTCATAGAATCCTTTGTAACATTGGTAACTTCAAGGTATGTTGGTGGACCAGGAACAACAAATGGGTTTTTCATAAGTACGGGTGCAGATTCCAGAGGCTCACCAACTCCATATTTATTAACTGCCATTATGCGGAATATATACTCGTTGCCTTCCAGAAGTTTTGTTACCTTTAGCATTGTGGCTACAGCATCTGATGCAACAACTGTCCAAGCAAGACGACTAGTTTCTCTCTTCTCAATAATGTAGTGGGAAATATCACTGCCACCATCATGGATTGGTGGAGCCCATGCCAAGGAACACTTTTCAGAAGTAACTCCAGAAATCTGAATACTCTCTGGAGGTCCTGGCCTATCTAGTACTTTTACTGTTACAGGTACTGATTTTGTTCCTGCAACATTGGTTGCCTGCAAAATAAACTGCCCACCATCAACACGTATAGCATCTTTCACAGTAATCAGAGCTTTGAAGTCTGTATTCCTTATTTCATATCGAGCGGTATCTTCAAGGACTTTATCTCCTTTCAGCCACATAATAGTAGGTATTGGTTTTCCATGTACGTCAGCTTCAAGTTTGAAAGTTTCACCAGCGTTTACAACAATTGCATCTTTATATTTTGGATCCATGGAAATTCTTGGAAGTTCAACTTCATCTTTTGCTGTTATAGGTCCTGTGCTGTCAGAAGGTTTGCTTACTGCTCCAGCAGCATTCCTTGCAATTACTCTAAATTCATATCGTTGGTCTTCAGTAAGACCTGACACGGTAAACTGAGTTTCAGTGATATTGGTAAAGCTTGCTTTCATCCAACGACCATCAGGTAAGTCTCGTTTTTCTACTACGTAGCCTGTTATTTTGCTGCCACCATCATATTCTGGCTTGGTCCACTGCAGAGTGATGGCACTTCTTGTCACAACAATAGCTTCTGGACAACCTGGCGGGTCGCAGGCATCGCGTGCTACATAGCATTCTGAAACTTTGCTTGCTTTGCCTACGCCAACAATATTTTCTGCAGAAACTCTAAATTCATATTCAATGTTTTCTTCGAGATTAGTGGCTTTGTAATGTGTATCTTGAATAATAGTTTTGTTTACTTTCGTCCACAGAATGCTGTTTCTTTCCTTTCGTTCAAGATGATAACCTAGAATTCTGCTTCCACCATCATTAATTGGTTCATGCCATTGCACAATCATAGAGTCCTTTGTAGCTATTGTCACAAATGGTGTTCCAGGGGGGCCTGGTTCTTTGTAGGGATATTGAGCAATAACTGGTTCAGATTCCAGGGCAAAGCTCTGCCCATATCTATTTTCTGCAAATATTCTAAATTGATATTCTGAGCCAGTTTTCAGCTTAGTCACCTTCAGAGTAGTTCTTGCAACAGTAGCTGAAACAACTTCCCATGAAGTTGTGGTTGTATCTCTCTTATGAACAATATAATTAGTAACCTGGCAACCACCTGTATATACTGGAGGATTCCATGATAATGTGACACTTTCAGCACTAATATCTTCAAATTTAACTGGGCCTTTAGGAGGATCTGGTTTATCGAGTGTTATAATTTCAATAGATGCAGATTTTTGTCCAACCACATTGGCAACAGCAATTTCATATATTCCATTGTCCTCTTTATTTGTTTCTTTAATATTTAGAACTGTAAGATTAGGTGAATCAATTACATTTACTCTGGTTGTCTGTTTTAATGGAATGCCATCTTTAGTCCAAGAAACAGTAGGCTTAGGTCGACCAAATATTGGTATTTCGATCTTTAGATCATGTCCTACTTGTACACTGTAACTGTGGAATGCTGGTCTGACATCTGGTTCAATAACAAGATCTTTAGCAGTTATTGGTACTGCAAGCGATCGTGGATCACTTCTACCCTTTTCATTTACAGCCATCACTCTGAAGAGATAATCTTCTCCTTGGGTTAGATTAGTAATAACTGCTTCAAGGACTTTAACACGTGTGCACTCTGACCATTTATCACTACCCTTCACTTGCATTTCTACAATGTATTGTAAGATTTTACTTCCGCCATCATGTTCAGGCTTTGCCCAGCTCAACGAAACACTGTTTCTCGTAACATCATCCACTGTTATTTTTCCTGGAGGTTGAGGAACTTCAGCCACCTTAACTGGGTCACTTGTTTCAGCAGGCAGGCCGATTCCAAATTCATTCTCTCCGGAAACTCTGAAGTAATAATAGCAACCCTCTTGGAGCTGATCGATTTTCCAGGACGTTTTGTGGCAGTTTGTTACAACAGCTGCATAGGATTTTCTTGTGGCTTCGCGCTTTTCAATAATATAATTTTTAACTTTAGCTCCACCATCTATCACTGGAGGCTCCCATGAAATTGTAACGGAATCTTTGGTAATTTCCTTGATTTTCAGGTTAATAGGAGGACCTGGAGTATCCAAGACTCTTACACTGACAAAGGCAGATTTTGTTCCACTACTATTTTCTAAAGTAAGAGTGTATTTTCCAGAGTCAAATCTATTCACATTATCAAGAACAAGCGAGGTGAAGCTGCTGGTACTGTCAATAATAGCTGCTTCTCTGATATCACCATCTACTTTACTCCATTTTACTTCAGGTGCTGGGCGGCCTCTGATAGGAACAAATAATCTTAATGAACCACCAGCTCTTACATTGATCACTTTTCTCAGTTCTAAGTCAAGGTCAAGATCTGGAGCTTCCAATTTTTCTTCCACAAGGATGATTCCAGGAACATCAGCATGCTCTCCTACTCCTGCTTTATTAACAGCACAAATTCGGAATTTGTATTCATGTTTTTGCAACAATTTTTCTACTTCCATATTTGTTTTCTTAATTCCAGTTGGCGGTGTGCAAATAGCCCACTCACCCACACTTACATCGCATGCTTCAACAATGTATCCTTGAATTTCAGAGCCACCGTCATAGATTGGTTTACCCCAAGAAAGGAAAACTGAAGATTTTGTAACATCTATTGCTTTGGGGTTATTTGGTGGGCCTGGTTTATATATAGGGTCACAAGCTTTATAGTAGATAGAAGGTGGACTGGGCTCACTGAGACCAGCTGCATTTTCAGCAGAGACTCTGTATTCATAGTCATGATTTTCCAGAAGTCCTGTGACTCGATATCGAAGTTCACTAATCAAACGCTTGTTACATCTTGTCCACCGAATGCCTTCTTTGTCACGTTTTTCTAGCACATAACCCAAAATTTCACTGCCTCCATCAGAAGCTGGTCTATCCCATACAACAATCATAGAATCCTTGGTAACAGCTGAAACTTCTGGAGCCTTTGGTGGAAGTGGTACCACAAAAGGATTTTTTGCAACTACAGGCTCAGATTCAAGAGGTTCACCAACCCCATATTTATTGACAGCCATGATACGGAAGATATATTCATTGCCTTCCAAGAGTTTAGTAACTTTGCAACCAAGAGTTTGCACGTTGGCATCAACTAAAGTCCAAACTAAGCGACTTGTTTCTCTTCTTTCAACAACATAATGTGAAATGTCACTGCCTCCATCCTGCAGTGGGGGCTTCCATGATAGCATACATTTTTCAGCAGTTGTCCCTGTTATAACAACAGGCCCTTCAGGTGGCCCAGGTCTGTCAAGAACTTTGACATGAACAGAAGCAGTTTTTTCACCTGCAACATTCTTCACCAACAATATATAATGTCCACTATCAATACGAATAGCTTCCTTTACGCTTAGACTTGTGGCAAAGTCAGTACTTTTTATATCCAAACGTGCTGTGTTTATTAGTTCCTTGTCACCTTTCAGCCACTGAATAGAAGGCAGTGGTTTGCCATAAACATCAGCGTCAATCTTAAATGATTCAGTAGCATGCACTGTAAGCGTTTCTTTAAATTTGGGATCCATACTTATACGAGGTGGTTCTACTTCATCTCTCACTGTGATAGCCCCTGAGCTTTCAGAGGGCTCACTGAAAACACCTGCTGCATTACGTGCAATCACACGGAACTCATACCTTTGATTCTCAACCAGGCCAGTTACGGCAAATTGAGTCTCAATTACGTTAGTAAAACTTGCTTTCATCCCGCGGCCGTCTGGGAAGACTTTCTATTCAACAATGTAGCCCGTGATCTTGCTTCCACCATCATACGCTGGTTTCTTCCACTGAAGAGTAACAGAATTTCTGGTGACAATGATTGGCTCTGGACGGCCGGGAGGATCACAAGGATCATGAGCTGTGTAACATTCTGAACATTTGCTTGCCTTTCCAATACCAACAATATTTTCTGCATAAACTCTGAATTCATATTCAAGTCCCTCTTCAAGTCCAGTTGTTTTAAATTTAGTGTCAGGAATTGCTGTTTTGTTCAACTTAACCCATAGTATGCTGTTTCTTTCTTTGCGCTCCAAATGATAGCCAATAATTCGGCTGCCACCATCACTGACTGGCTCATGCCAATGTACCATCATAGTATCTCTGGAGACTTCTGGTACGTATGGGGTTCCAGGTGGGCCAGGTAGTTTGTATGGGTATTGGGCAACCACAGGCTCCGATGTGAGATACGTACTCTTTCCATATCTGTTTTCAGCAGCAATTCTGAATTGATATTCGGTTCCAGTCTTTAATCTACTCACTTTTAGAGTTGTTCGTGCAACAGTTGCTGAAACAATCTGCCAAGCTATAGTAGATGTATCACGTTTTTCTACAACGTAATTGTTGATGGAACTGCCGCCATCATATTTGGGTGGCTCCCAAGAAATGGTAATACTATCTGCAGTTATGTCATCCATCTTCACTGGTCCAGTGGGTGGGCCTGGCTTATCGAGGACAATAATACTAAGAATTTCAGTAGCTTCTCCTGCAGAATTTGTAAGTTTTACCAAATATTGTCCAACATCTTCTTTACATGCTTCCTTTATTGTTAGCACTGTGTTGCTTTCTGTATTTTCTTCATTTACTCTAGTAGTTTGCCTTAGTGGCACATTATCCTTAAGCCATGTTACAGTTGGTTTGGGTCGACCAACAAAAGGAACATCAACCTTTAAGTCTTCACCTGCTAGTACACTGAATGTGGTAAACAAGAGTTTGAACGCTGGGGGTATCACAAGATCTTTTGCAATGACAGGTACACTGAGTTGCCGAGGATCACTGATTCCTTTTTCATTTTGTGCTGAAACACGGAAGGAATATTCTTCCCCTTGGATCAATCCTTTTATAGTAGCTTCAGTAACTTTAACAGTGGCACAAGTGGCCCACCTGTCACTGCCTTTGCTTTGCATTTCTACAATGTAGCCCAAAATTCTGCTTCCTCCATCATGCTCAGGTTTTTCCCAACTCAAAGACACGCTGTTTCTTGTCACATCTAATAAAGTTATTTTTCCTGGAGGTAGAGGCCTCTCAGACACTTTAACTGATTCTGATGTTTCAACAGGAAGACCTATTCCATATTCATTTTCAGCTAGAACTCTGAAGTAATAGCTGCAACCTTCTTGTAGCATGTCCACTTTCCAGCTGGTCTTGTGGCAATTGGCTATAACAGTAGAGTATGCCTTTCTTGTTGCTTCACGCTTTTCAACAATATAATTCTTTACTTTAGAACCACCATCTATGAGGGGAGGTTCCCAGGTGAGTGTGACAGATGACATGGTGATCTCTTTTATTTTCAGATTCTGTGGGGCACCAGGTGTATCAAGGACTCTTACAATTACAAAAGCTGATTTGCTACCTGAACTGTTTTCTATAGTCAATATATATTTGCCACTGTCAAATCTATTCACATTTCCAACTGTAAGCAAAGTGTAAGAACTTGTGGATTCAATTGTGGCTTTGTCTAAAGATTCTCCATGTTCTCGTGACCATTTTACTTCAGGTGCTGGTCTTCCTTTAATCGGAACAAAAAGTCTCAAAGTACAACAAGCTCGAAGAGTCACAATTTTACGCAGCTCTGCATCCAGTTCAATCTCAGGGGGAAGCATTCGTTCTTCAGCTTTTGGTGTCCCAGGAACAAGAGCAGGCTCACCAATGCCTTCAGAATTCATGGCAAAAATTCTGATTTTATACTCCTGGTTTTCTTTTAGATTAGTGATGGTAAAAGATGTGGCCTTTAGCCCTGCTGGTGGTGTTACAATTTTCCATTCATCTTCATCAGGTAATGCTGTTTCAACCATGTAGCCAGTAATTTCTGAGCCACCATCATATAAGGGTTTATTCCAAGCAATTGTAATTGATGATTTGCTTGTATCTAAGACACGGGGATTACCAGGTGGACCAGGTTTGAAAAGAGCGTCGAAAGCTTTGTAGAATGGACTACTAGGACTTGGCTCACTTACACCAGCAGCATTTTCAGCCTTTATTCGGTATTCATACTCATGGTCTTCTGTGAGTCCAGAAACTTTGTATCGCAAATCTGTCACAACCCGCTTATTACATTTCACCCAGCGTAATCCAGTTCTGTCACGACGTTCTACAATGTAATTGGTTATAGGGCTTCCTCCATCCGAATCGGGATGTCCCCAGCATACGATCATAGAATCTTTGGTAATAGCTGTAACTTCAGGTGTCTTGGGAGGATCAGGTACTACATAAGGATTCACTGCTAGGACAGGCTCTGATTCCAGAGCTTCTCCAACTCCATATTTATTAACAGCCATTACTCGGAACACATATTCATTGCCTTTCAATAGCTTTGTGACCTTCAGTTTTGTTACAGGAACTTCTGTGGCTACAGAAGTCCACGCCAATCTACTTGTTTCACGTTTTTCAACAACATAGTGGTCAATACTGGCACCTCCATCATCTAAAGGTGGGAGCCATGACAGGAAACATTTGTCTATGGTAACATCAGACACCGACAAAGGTCCCTGTGGGGGACCAGGTCTGTCTAGAACTTTGACATTGAAAATGTGCTTTGCAAAGCCGCCTGGATTGGATGCTGTAAGTATATATGCACCACCGTCCCGTCTTGTGGAATCCTTATTGGTAACAACTGTAGAGAAATCTGCAATTTTAATTTCCAATTTTGCTGTATCCTCGAGTTCCTTGTCTTGTTTTGTCCATGTTAGAGTTGGTGGAGGTCGACCTGCAACATCTGCTTCAAGTTTGAAAACGTCACCTGCTTTTACTACTAGAGTGTCTTTGTACTTAGCGTCAACCATTATCCTTGGTGCCTCGATTTCATCTCTGCATGTTATTGCATCTGATGGCTCAGAAGGTTGGCTAACGGCACCCGCAGCATTTCTAGCGATGACACGGAATTCATAAGCCGCATCTTCGGTAAGCCCACTCACAGTGAATTCGGTTTCTAATATATTGCTAAAGTTTGCTTTTAGCCATCGGCCATTTGGAAGATCTCTTTTCTCAACCGTGTAGCCAGTTATCTTAAAGCCTCCATTATATTCAGGTTTTTTCCACTTCAGTGCTACTGCGTGTCTTGTGATGTTTAGAGGAATTGGCTTTCCAGGAGGATCAATAGGATCGAGAGCAAGGGTTGGCTCCGAGGGCTTGCTCGGCTTGCTTTTACCTGCCAGGTTTTCTGCAATGACTCTGAATTCATATGCAATGCCATCCATCAGCCCACTTGATTTGAAGGTGTTGCCTGATATTAAGGCTTTGCTGACAGTCTGCCAAAGAATGCTATTCCGCTCTTTTCTTTCAACGTGATATCCCAGAATTGGACTTCCACCGTCTGTAAGGGGTTCGTGCCAGCTAATGCTGATTGAATCTTTTGTGACCGCAATGACTTGAGGAGTGCCTGGAGGTCCAGGAACTTTAAAAGGATAGCTAGCAATTACATTCTCCGAACTGATAGCTGGACCTGAGCCATATCTGTTCTGAGCTTTAACACGGAACTGGTACTCAGTTCCAGTAGTCAGGTGAGCTGCTTTGTAGGTGGTGCGTATAACAGTGGTTGCTAACTCAGCCCAGGAGGTACTGTCAGTTTTGCGCATTTCTACAACATAGTTGCTAATTGGAACCCCTCCATCATTGAGTGGAGGTTCCCATGAAAAGGTGACAAAATCAGATGAAACTTCTTCAAATCTGATCGGCCCAGTGGGCGGTCCAGGAACATCATGCACATGAACAGTTAAAACATCACTCACTTCACCAACAATGTTTTTAGCAGACACTGGATATCTGCCACTGTCATTTCTTGTGCATTCATTGATGTTCAAAATGGTTGCAGTAGCCGTATTTTCATAGTTGATCCTTTGTGTTTGCTTGAGCAATTGATCTTCCTTTTTCCAGGTAATAGTTGGTCTGGGCCTACCAAGAACAGGAATCTCAACTTTGATATTGTCACCAGCTCTAGCAATGATGGTTTTCTGATAGATGCCACGCAAATCAAACTCAGGAAGCATCATTTGTTCTTTAACAACAACTGGCCTGCTTTCTCTTGGATCGCTTCTTCCAGCACTGTTAACTGCCATAACCTGGAAGGTATATTCTTCACCTTCAGTTAGATTCTTCACCACACATTCTAATGTTTTCACTGTAGTAATGTGTGTCCATTGAGTTGAACCCTTTTTCTGTGCTTCAATTACGTAGCCGGTAATTTTGCTACCACCGTCATGTTCTGGTTTTGGCCAAGCAAGGCTGACTGAGTTCCTTGTGATATTCATAATATTAAGGCTGTCTGGAGGTGATGGCGCTTCTGATGCCCTTATAGGTTCCGGAGTTTCAGCAGGTTCACCAATTCCAAATTCATTTTCAGCAAATACTCTGAAGTAATATTCACAGCCTTCAGCCAAACCAGGAATCCTAAGGGAACATTTGGAGCATTTGGTCGTGATGGTTGAATATGACTTACGCGTTGATTCACGTTTTTCTACTATATAATTTGTTATACGTGAACCTCCATCAATTAGAGGCATATCCCACTGGAGAGTAATGCTATCTTTAGATATGTCGCGGGGCTTCAGATTTATGGGGGGCCCTGGCGTATCCAAAACTTTTACATTTACAAAGCCAGTCTTCTTGCCAGCAGCATTTTCAAGGGTCATCAGATACCGTCCTGCATCATATCTATTACATTCTGTGATAACGAGGAAAGTGAACGACTCTGTATTTTCAATATTGGCCCGTGCTTTAAGCGGGATGTCATCTTTGGTCCATGTAATTTCAGGAGTCGGGCGTCCTTTAATCGGAACAAATATCCTAATGTTCAATCCGGCTCTGACCACAAGAGTTTTTCTCAGCTCAGCATCTAATTCAAAATCAGGAGCCATTTCACGTTCTCTGATTTCAATATTTGGAATTAATGCTGGTTCGCCCACGCCAACAGCGTTGATAGCACTTATTCTGAAATTGTACTTGGCTCCCGGGTGGAGATTAGCAACCACAAATTCTGTGATTCTTAGGGCGGTTCCCGTGGTATCTTTCACCCATGTTTCTTCTCCTTCTTTTTGGTGCTCCACAATGTAGCCAATAATATCAAGTCCACCATCATAATGAGGTTTCCCCCATGCTAGGCTAGCACTAGTTTTTGTCGTATCAGTTACGCGTGGATTTGACGGAGGTCCTGGTGGATCTATAATAATGAAAAAAAAGGAGCTTAGATTAGAAACACTTTATAGGCAATCATGCTATTAAATGCAGTGACGATGGAGGAATTTTTCAAAGTACAAGAATTATACTAACATGCAGCATCTTTAATTAGCACGGGTTGAGAAATTTCACTTGGTGGTCCAATTCCTGCTCTGTTTTCTGCACTGACACGGAATTCGTATTCGTTTCCTTCTAGTAGTCCAGTTACTTTGTATCTAAGATCTGACACCGGTTTCTTTGAAACTCTAATCCACCTCACAGCTTTCTTTTCTCTTCTTTCCAGATGGTAACCTGTTATCTCACTGCCACCATCATCTATTGGTCTCTTCCAGCTCACTGTCACAGTACTTTTGGTTACATTTGATGTTTCTGGTTTGCCAGGAGGACCAGGAGGGCCTAGGGAAAAGAAAAAAAAAAGATGTTGAGAAATACTAACATTTTTATAGAGATTGCAGTAAATTTATTATATAACATTGGCCAGTTTTGCTTACCAAATCTGTCCACCATTTTAACTGGCTCTGACTGAGATGGTTCTCCTCTGCCATACTGGTTCACAGCTGAGACACGGAATAGGTATTCATTTCCTTGAATAAGTTTAGAAACAACGTGTCTACAAGACTGGATGTCCTCAGCAACCTGAGTCCATAGCAATCGGCTAGTTTCTCTCTTTTCAAGCACGTAAGACTTGATTGG
Source organism: Pseudoxyrhopus heterurus (assembly GCA_032468235.1). NCBI lineage: Eukaryota > Metazoa > Chordata > Lepidosauria > Squamata > Pseudoxyrhopus > Pseudoxyrhopus heterurus. Next base: position 70,857 of record JANHJO010002802.1, read on the forward strand.
GGATCCACCATCTTCTGCAGGAGGAGTCCATGTGAGAGTAGCTTTTTCAGCAGATACGTTACTGACTTCAATTGGTCCAGGGGGACCTGGTACATCTAAAACTGTCACTTGCACATGTTCTTCTTTAGTACCAAAAGGATTAGTTGCAGTGATTGTATATTCACCAGAATCTTTTCTGGCAGCATACTTGACAGTAAGGGCAGAAGACGTTGGTGTTGATTCAATGTGAACAGTCTCTGAAGGCTTAAAGTCTTTTCCTCCTTTTGACCAGACTGAAGTTGGAAGTGGTTTGCCAAGAATACTTATAGCAGACATTGCAATGGTGTCTCCTGCTTTAACAGTTAGGCCATCCTTGATAGTTGGATCAAGAACAATAGTTGGTGCCTCTGTAACAAAAAAGTTCAGGAAATGAGAAGGACAAGAACATCGTTAAAATTAATTGA
>JANHJO010002802.1:75567-99241 GCA_032468235.1 Pseudoxyrhopus heterurus
CAGTAGAGGTTTGTGGCTGCAGAGGAGTGGGGGTGTCCTCTTTGGCACCAATTTTGGGGGTGAAAGAAGCCCCAATGAGGTTCATGACCCCCACAAGGAACCTCTCCAGAGTGTAAAGAACACATATGTAAAGTTTGGGTGTGATTGGTGCAGGGGTGGAGGAGCCTATCCAGGACATACCCACAAACATACACACCCACACTTCTATTTTATAGATATAGATTTCTGTATTGAATCTTGAATTAAGCATATCTCTCGTCACTCCAGGCTTCCAATCAAATTGAAATGTACACATGCTGTAGTGTTGCTGTCTAGATATATCATGAGGAATACTCTGTTTTATACTAAAAAAAGTATTTTGTTATTTTTTATCCCACCTTCATTATTTTTATAAATAACTCAGGGTGGCGAACATAGCTAATACTTCTTTCTCTTCCTATTTTCCCCACAACAGCAATACTTAAGGTGAGTTGAGCTGAGAGAGATTGACCCAAGGTCATCCAGCTGGCTTTCATGCCTAAGGTGGGACTAGAACTCTCAGTCTCCTGGTTTTTAGGTTAGTGTTTTAACCCACTAGTCCAAACTAGTTCTTGGAAATATATATTCCGAGTATCATTCAGAAAGAGGGAAAAATGTTTTCTTAAAGTAGAAGGGTGAACAATGTTTTCAGTAAGGAAAAAAATATTGATATTATTATGGTTGGCATGAAAAGTAGAGAGTTTTATATTAAACAAGATTTTTAGGAACAGAGAGATGTGAATTGTTTCATCATTACTGGGAACTGAAAGACAATGGTTTCTATAACAGGTTCACATGAATTCACAGGTTGAGTCTCTCACCCTGGATTAAAATTACCAATTCAGTTTCTTTTCAAAGTACTCACTTAGAATATCCTTGGCAAGGTGCTTGTCCGGTACGTCACTTGGGTCACTGTAGCCAATCTTATTGACTGCATAAATGCGGAACTGATATTCTGTGTTCTCTGTAAGTCCAGTTACCACATAATGTGTATCGGGCAAATTCTTTGGCAAATTGCATCGGACCCAATTTTCTGTGTCAACTCGTTTCACTTCAACGAGGTAGCCAATAATGGGGCTTCCACCATCATATGCTGGTTTGCCCCAAGACAGGCTGATAGAGCTACGTGTAGAATCAACAACTTTTGGGAATGCTGGCGGCCCAGGAGGATCTGGGAATAAAAACAAAAGCACAGTTGTATATATGGCAGAAACATTCGGACATAGCCATAAAAAAATAATGTGTGGGTGCGTGCGTGCACAACTTACACTGAGGATCACGAGCATATGCTGCCTTAGATGCTCCACTGGGTTTGCCTGGTCCAGCTTTATTGAAGGCAATTACTCTATATTCGTATTCTGTTCCTTCTTGGAGTCCAGTGGCCTTTATCGTTCTTTCAATGACTGGCTTTCTGTTCACTTTTGTCCAGTTAACAGCTTTTGTTTCACGTTTCTCAACAATATATCCAGTTATAGGGGAACCACCATCATCAGCAGGGGGTTTCCAACTCACAGTCATGAAGTCCTTTGTTATATTACTAATTATTGGTGGATCACAAGGCCCGGGTACATCTAAAAATAAACATTTGAAGTGCACTTAAGCAGTTGTTAAGCTATAACTCAGTAACAGTCAGATTGAAGGAGTTGCTAAGACATGCTTACCATATGGGTTTTTAGCCACCGCATTTACAGTTAAGATCGGATCTCCTACTCCGTATTTGTTCTCAGCAGAAATGCGAAATTGGTACTCGTGTCCTTCAATCAGCTTCTCAACACTGCAGCTCGTGATTGGGACATTTGCAGTGACTTGAGCCCAGTTGGGTCTACTCGTTTCACGTTTGTCAACAATGTAATTTGTAATGTCTGACCCCCCATCTTCAAGAGGAGGTTCCCAAGAGAGCATGGCTCGATCGACATACATATTTGTAATCTTCACTGAAGCTGGAGGACCAGGTTTGTCTGGAAAGCACAATTGTTTGACAGTGAAATTCTAGATCCATCACATATTAACAGGATAGCCCAGTTCTCATTCATCTTTGACTTACCTAACACTTTAAGCTTTATAGTTGCTGACTTGGAACCACTTGCATTCTCAGCAGTAATAGTATAATCTCCTGTCTGCTTTCTAATGACACTGAAGAGATCCACAGTAGACAGGTTTCTCTTGGTGGTGATCTTAATTCCTTCCACAGGTTGTAGAACCTCCCCTTCTTTCTTCCAAGTAATAGTTGGCATGGGTTTGCCATAGACATTTGCTTCCAGGCAAACGTTGGTTCCAGCCTTTGCTACAAGTAAGGCTTTCATGCCTACCCCAAGCTCTATCTTTGGTGGTACTAAAAAGTTAAAAAAAAGAGAAAGAATGGTGAAGACTACTTTGTGAGAAGTATGAAGCTTAGCTTTAATATTAGTTAATAAATTCCTTACCATTTTCTGCGTGAACAGTGATTGGATCTGAAGGTTCAGAAGGTGCACTAATGTTTATTGCTGTTTTTGCTATTGCTCTGAATTGGTACTGAGCATTTTCCTCCAAATCAGTTGCAGTGTACTCTTCTTGAGGGATCTGATGGGGGGTAGAATTGCACCGGACCCATTTAGCGCTTGGCAGCTTACAGGCTTCAACATAGTATCCAATTATCTTGCTACCGCCATCATGTTTTGGTCTTGCCCAGATAAGAGACACAGTACTCTTTGTCACATCGATAACTTCAGGTTTACCAGGTGGATCTAAAAAAAAACAAATGAGATCAAGTTTAGCTTTCATGTAATTTGCTTATTTTAGCCTCTACATAGTTTAGAATCCATTTTAACACTGCATTATTTTAACGAGTCTTATAAAACCTAGTGAACAGAGACAAAACAAGTTGTGGGCATGACCTAGAAAACATAAAATCTATGAGTAGAACAAATATAAGTCTATGTTGACTCTCCTTTTGTAACTTTTGAGGTATTGAATATATTTGATATTATACATTTTTGGACAAGACCCAGTATTAATACTAACAACTTATATTAGTACACTATAGCGAAATATGTACAAAATGTTTAACTTACCAATCGGTGTTCTTGCAGTCACATAATCTGTTGGTTTGCTAGGCTTGCTTGCACCTGCTTTGTTCAGAGCATAGATTCTAAATGTGTATTCTAGACCTTCAATTAGGTTTGCACATGGATACTCTGTGGACCGCACAAGGGTATCATTGGCCTTGACCCACAGCAAACTGTTCCTTTCTTTACGTTCAATGAGATAGCCAGTTATTGGACTGCCTCCATCACTGTCTGGCTTGTCCCATGCTACAAAAATGCAATCCTTGTTCACTTTGGTAACACGTGCATTTTTGGGTTCACTGGGAACATCTGCAGTAGAACAGAAGAGAGGTTTTCAAAAATAATGCTAACAGTATTCAACAAATATCCCAATGGAGACAACAATATAAATGGACAGTCAGACATACCAAATGGAAACCTTGCGACCATCTTATCAGATTGAAGTGGCTCAGAAATGCCAAATCGGTTTTCAGCCCGAACACGGAACATATATTCCTGACCAGGGGTCAGTTTTCCAAGTCTGCAATTTGTTTTCGTGACAGAAGCTACTGCAGTTATCCAATCACCGCGACTGACATCACACTTCTCAACCACATAGTTAGTGATGTTACTACCACCATCTTCAAGCGGGGTGTGCCATGACAAACTACAGGCGTCGGCATCTATATCAGAAATTTCAAATGGTGGCTGAGGTGGTCCAGGGATATCTATATAGAAAGATACAAAAATATAGAAGCAAATTAGTATAGATTTTGAGGAAAACACAAAAGATAAATGTGTAAGAACTTCTCAAGCTCAGGAGAAGAAAATCAAGCATACCCATGACGATGACTTTGATTTTCTGAGTAGCTACTCCAGAGCTGTTTTCTGCTGTTAGGCTGTAATAATCACTATCTTTCCTAGTTACATCTTTAATAATAAGAACCGAAGAGCCCTCTGCTTTATGCACTGCCAGGCGACTAGAAGTAAGCACATCCTGGTCTGCTTTCATCCATTTACAGGTTGGTTGAGGTTTCCCGTAAACATGTGCCTCAATTCTGAGTTTCTGTCCAGCTTTTATACTGATATGATCTGGCATCAGGATTTTAGGTGGCACTGCAATTAAAATTCAACAAAGGAAAATTTACATTGGAGGCAAATAAAATGAATGAACAACGCAGTTACTTTACATTTCACATATGCAATTCTGAAAAATTCTTCAACCCATGTCAGCAAAAAGCTCCTTTTTAAAACTAAATCTCAGGCGCCTGCTAATTTTCATGATCTGGATAACAGGAGTGACTTATGTTGGGTGCATGGGGGGGGGGGACGAACAGGCTACAGGCTTCAGCTCAACCATAGCAAGATGAAGTGACTTCAGATTTTACGGGTTCCTGCATTGGATGATTTTCCATATTTAATTCTTCATTGGGGTTACACTACTTTAGACAGAACCAGTGTACAATTTGGGTATTCTTCTGGGTTCATGGTTTCTGTTCAAAGATCAGGTGACAGTCAAGGCAGGGAGGCACCAATTGTACCCTGTCATGGATCAAGAGGCACTGCACACAGTCACTCATGTTTTGGGCACCTCTGAACAGATTACAGCAATGACTTCTATGTAGGACTGTTCTTGAAGAACATCTGGAAGTTTTAATTGATCAAAATAGAACTGTGCACACAAACCTCATTATTCTGTTGTTACACCTTTGCTCTGCAAGCTTGGACTGGCTTCTAGGTGCAATTCAATGTGCTGCTTATTACTTATAAAGCCCTGAATGATATGGCATCAGGGTGATCGAAGGAATGTTGTACTCTCATTATCTTTACCTCTATTATTAACTCAGGCAAGGAGGGGTACACTCCAGGTCTCATCGATCCGAGGCTATCATCTAGTGTAGCGGTCCCCATCCTTTTTGGCCACGGACTAGGGATTGGGGACCCCTGATCTAGTGGGACCCAGTGAAACGTGCCTTTCCTGTACTTGCACCTGTCCTCTGGAATATCATATCGCCAGAGGTTAGGTTGGCCCCAATAATGCTTACCTTTTGGAAAGCCTTAAAGATTTGGTTATTTCCCCAGCCTTGTGTCTCAGGAGAGCAATTGAGCCCACAATATTTGTGCAGGGTTTCTTTGCCAGCCACTTTATGTTTTTAATTGATTGTGGTAAATATTTTTATACTGTATTTTAAAATCTTATTAGCCACATAAGTTGCGTTAGTAAGATCGGTGCCATCTAAATAGATTTCAATAAAAGACATCAATACAAATATTCGATCCTAATTACTTACTGAGTTGTTCTTTGACTTCAAACATGCCTTCTGTTTCTTTTGGCAAACTTACTCCAACAGAATTTCTGGCAGCCACTCTAAATTTATATTTCTTCCCTTCCTTTAGGCCAGCAACAACAATGTTAAGATCTTTTACAACAGAGTACTGTGTCCAGTGATCACCAGTTTGCCCTTCTTGTTGATATGAAATAATGTAGCCATCAATTTTGGCACCACCGTCACGCAGTGGTGGCAGCCAACCTAAGGTAGCACTGTTCTTGGTAATTTCAGTCACTTCAAGTTTCCTTGGAGGATCAGGCACACCTTAAAAATAAAACAGGCAAGAATAAAAAGTAAAGTATAAACGTTCTAAGCAGCAGCTGTTCGAATTAAATCGTTTCTAAAATCACTGCAACTTCTTATGAATAATTACTATATTCTTTAAATTCTTTAACAATTTAATCCAGTTCAATTTTCTACTGAATAAATAAGTTGCAAGAAAGTGATTTTAAAACTCTGTAGTACTGTATATTTGGACTCTTTTGTTTATTCTTCTAAGTTGAGTCCTGGGCTTCTACTGTAAATTCTTACCTTTGTAGGGCTACTGAATAGTGTACACATTATGTAAGTAACCCAGTATTTTTTAAATTGTTTTAATGCATGAAATTCATCATGATGATTCTAATAACCATAGTAACATAGACTTCTAAATATCCTTAATGTATGCTTTCACTTAATGTACTATTTCTATATTGTGCTCAAATACTGATTATTTTAGTGGGTATGTCAGTATTGCAGTTTGTTGGAGAAAAAGCTACGTTAAATAAAATACTTACTTAGTGGATCTGTTGCCATGATTGGCTTTGGTGTATCTGTTGGAACGCCTGGGCCATATTCATTGACTGCAGTTACTCTGAAGAAGTATTCAGTACCAGGCATAAGGTTAGCAACTTTGAAACTAGTCTTCTTTATATCTGAAATAAGAGTTCCCCAGCTTTTTCTATCAGCCTCACGCTTTTCCACAATGTAGTGTGTTACAGGACTGCCACCGTCATTCTCAGGTGGTGTCCATGAAAGTTGGCATGACGTTTTAGTGACCTCAGAGACCTTGAAATCTGCAACAGGTCCAGGAGTATCTATGAAGAAAACAAAGGGCATAGGTACAGCATTAAACCAATCTTCAGCAGTTTGTTAAACCAAACAAGGCATTAGATTACGATCCCTGATTATCCCTGGTACTTACCAAGAACACGGACATTGACAAACACAGCTTTTTCTCCAGCGGGGTTAACAAGAGTCAAAGAGTATTTGCCCGAGTCATCTCGAGTTGAATTAGGAATGACACAGAAAGACATTGTGTCAACCAAGTCAACCTGGCCCTTTCTGATCACATTATCAATTCCAACTCTCCTCCAGGTGACTTTAGGTGCTGGTCGTCCTCTAACAATAGCAAAGAGTCTGATGGGGCATCCAGCTCTGACTATGAGTAATTTCCTCAAGCTAGCATCCAATTCTATCTCCGGGGGCTCTGAAAAGTAAAAGAAAAAGAGTGTTGTTTGTGAAAGTACCCAGCAAAGTAGAAAATAAGTGACACATAATTTAATGGTTGGTTGGGAAAATTACCAAGTATTTCTTTCGGAGAAACTGCTTCCTTCAAATCAGCTGGAGGACCAATGCCAACCTGATTTTGGGCAGAAACACGGAACTCGTACAGTTCTTTCTCATCCAGACTCGTCACAGTAAATTCTGTATGAATGACTTGTGCTGCAACATTGCATCTTTTCCATCCTTCATTGGGACCAGCTTTTTCAGTTTTTGGCCTCATTTCTATCACATATCCAATAATTGGAGCACCACCATCATAGAGTGGCTTTCCCCAGCCAAGTGTAATAGATGTCTTTGTGCTATCAACAACCTTAAGATTGATGGGAGGTCCAGGTGGTTCTGTAAAATGTATCAAAGTATAACAATCAGCAATTCAGTAAGTTAAACAGAGTGTTCAAATGTTAATTCAATGTTACACGAAAGATCATTACCTATTGGGTCTTTTGCTGTTGCTGGCCTTGATGGGAAACTTGGTTCACCAATTCCAATTTCATTTTCTGCCTTCACACGGAATTGGTATTCATATCCAGGAATGAGATCTGTAACTTTCTTGCGTCTTTCTGGAATTGCAGTTTTGGTAACAGGAACCCATCTTAGTGACCTCTTCTCCTTCTTCTCTAGTATATACCCTGTGATTGACTTTCCACCATCATATTCTGGTGGATTCCAAACTACAGTCATCTCATCTTTGCTGACTCTTGTAATCTCTGGAGGATCGGGACGGCCAGGTCTATCATATTTTGTTTTGGCTATACTTGGCTTAGTCTCTGTGGGTGGGCCAGTGCCCATTTTGTTTTCTGCACGAACCCTAAAGATATATTCATTCCCTTCTATGAGATGTGATACTTGTACAGAGTCCATTATCACTGAAGAGGAATATGTGGTCCAAATCATACGCTTGCTTTCACATTTCTCTATGATGTAGTTCTGTATTTCACAACCACCGTCATCTTCGGGTGGGTCCCAGGTGACTTTACATCTGTCAGTTGACATATCAGAGACTTTGAGATTTCTTACTGGTCCTGGTTTGTCCAAAACATTTACAGTAGCATACGCTACAAAGCTACCAGCTGGGTTAGTGGCTGTTATAACATATTTACCGCCATCAGTACGCCTCGATTTTGCAAGAAGCAGCTTAGATGAATGTGAAGTTGTTTCAATTTTGACCCTTGGAGATTTGGATAAATCTTCAGTATCCTTTGACCAAGATACTTCTGGCTGTGGCTTGCCTTTAAGCCCTGCTTCAATTTTAATTGGTTCACCAGCTTTCACAGTAAGTACTCCGGTCAATTTCAACTCAAGTACTGGCTTTTGCACTTCTTCCTTAACAACAACTTCACTTGTTTTTACCCAATCACTTTCCCCTCCTTCATTCTTAGTTTGAACTCTGAACTGATAAATTTTATTTTCAACACATTTGTCAACCATATACTGTGTTTCCTTAATGCTGCCTTTGTGTACTCTTTCCCATTCATCTGAATCCTTCAGTTTTCGCTCAACGTGGTAAGATAAATTGGGGCTACCACCATCATAGTCTGGCCTTCTCCATTTCAGATGCACAAATGTCTTTCCTATTTCTGCAATATGAAAATTTTCAGGCTCACCTGGCCTATCAATTGGATTAATGGCAAGGATTGGAGTCTTGGTATCGACAACTGGGCCTGGACCTACTTTATTTTCTGCACAAACACGGAAGAAATACTCATGATTTTCTATGAGATGTGCTTTTACCATCCTCTTAGTAAGATCAGAAGAGACTATTGACCATCCTTTCTGATTTGGTTGGCGATATTCTACTATATAATTTGTAATTTCGGAGCCACCATTATCTTCTGGATTCTCGAAAGCGATCATACAGGAATCCTTAGTGACATAGCTTACTTTCAGGTTCCTACAAGGTCCAGGTCTGTCAAGTACATTAACAATGGCTGATGCTTGGGCATGTCCACTGCTGTTTTTAGCTGAAATAATGTACTTGCCATGGTCTGCTCTTATAGCTGATTTAATATGTAGCTCTATGCGTGGAACTTCTTGAATTATGTCAGTGCGCTTATCTTTCGTCAATATTTTGCCGTCTTTGGACCATGTTATGTCAGGCTCTGGTCTACCTTTCACTTTGCCTAGGATCTTTATTGTTTGGCCTACTCTAACTGTAATGACATCACGGCAGGTCACATCCAGTTCTAGCTCTGGAGGAGAGAGAATATCTTTAGCAAGAACTGTTTCAGGCAATTCTCTAGGTTCTCCCTCTCCAACAATATTTGCAGCTTTGATACGGAATCTATATTCATTTCCTTCAATTAGCCCAGGTACTGTAAAGGCACATGGTCTAATAAGTTCATCTTTATTAATTCTATTCCATTGAGTTGTTCCACTTTTCTGGCATTCTACGACATATCCCAGTATAGGGCTACCACCATCTTTGAGTGGTTTTGTCCATACCAGTTCAGCTGTTTCTCTGGTCTTATCTTTGAGCTTTGGATTAATTGGAGGCCCAGGAGGTGAGATAGGACGTGTTGCTTTTATTGGGTCCGAAACTGGAGATGGTTTGCTTAGGCCAACACTATTCTCTGCAAAAACACGGAATTCGTATGTGTTGCCCTCATAAAGGCCTGTAGCTCTGAACTTCAGATCAAGTACTGGTGATTTATTTACTCGTATCCACTTGCCAGAAATTTCACGCCGTTCAAGAATGTATCCAGTTATTGGACTTCCTCCATCAGACTTTGGTATAGTCCAATTTACCGTTGCAGCATTTTCAGTAATATCATGAACTGCTGGTTTACCAGGAGGAGATGGTGGATCAAACATAGACTTAGCAACTGTTGGTTGAGAATCAAGAGGCGGGCCAATGCCTATCTTGTTCTCTGCACGAACTCGGAAGATATATTCAGAACCCTTCTGCAGGCGTGGAATTTTAAGTCTTGTTTGATTAAGGGATGAACAGACCATTCCCCAGGTTTCTTTCTTTGACTCTCGCTTTTCAACGATGTAATTAGTTATAGGACTTCCACCATCATCTTTAGGAGGCCGCCAAGCAATAACCATGTGATCTGCAGCTACTTCTACAATATCAATTGGGCCAGTAGGTGGACCAGGAACATCCAAGACGGTTAAATGAACAGCTACAGTTTTGCTTCCAGCTAGATTGGATACTGTGAGTAAATATTCTCCAGTATCTTTTCTTGTACAACTTTTAATAGTAAGAACTGTTGAATAGTTGTCAGTATCAATTTTGTAATTGCCTTCTGATTTGATTTCAGTATTATCAGTGACCCACTTTGCAGTGGGAATGGGTACTCCTCTCATGATTGCAGGGAATCTTACTGTGCTACCAGCTTTAACAACAAGCCCTTCTATTAATTTGACATCTAGCTCAACAGATGGTGGCACTGAAATAAAAATAAATAAATAAATGTTACCATATGGTTTATCTTAGTAATTAAAATAGGCAATAATTACTAATAGGATGTATGACATGCATAAAACTAGAAATTACCTATCTTTTCTTGGCACTCAATGGGTACTGTTGTGTCTGGAAGACTAAGACCCACAATATTTTGGGCTTTCACACGGAATTTGTAAATCTTTCCTTGTTGTAAGCCCGTAACAACACATTCTGGCAAAGGGACTGTCTTGAATTTTGTCCAGTCCTCTGTTCCTTCTTCTTGGTATTCCACCAAAAATCCAGTTATTTCAGCACCACCATCACGATCAGGCCAATTCCAAGCAAGAGAGACTTCTGTCTTGTCAATATCTACATGATGTAAGTTCTTCGGTGGTCCAGGTGGGTCTTATAACACAAGAAGACAGTAAAATCATGTTTCTACTTTTAAACATATAAAAACATGCACGTAACATCTGTTAAACATGAAAATTGAAAGCTCATCCATAAAGGCATATTTTCTAAATCTACTACATTCTACATTGGTCAGATTATATTTCAAGTGCCATGTCCAGTTCAGGACATAACATTTTAAGAAAGCGCTTGAGAAACTGGAATAGATGGAAAGAAAGGTAAAATAAATAAATACATAAAAATAAAGCTTTATGAGGAATTTTTATGGAATTAAAAATAAGATTTATGAGGAGAAATTAAAAAAAACTGGGCATGCTTATCATTAAGAAGTTTGAGGAGAAATGTGATTATCAAATAGCAAAAGGAGTGTAACTTAGAACAGGGGTGTCAAACTCACGTTGTCACGGCGTCGTCAAGTGACGTATCGGGACTTTTTTCCCCTTCGCTAAACTGGGTATGGGTGTGGCCAGCACATGACGCATCCGGCCTGCGGGTCGGGAGTTTGACAGCCCCTGACTTAGAAGAAGGTCAAATCCTGTTCTCTATCATACCAGAATGCAGGATATAGATCAAGGCTCTTAAATTGCGGGAAGTTATATTTTGGCTGAATGTTGGAAAAACCTCTGATGGTAAGAGATGTTTGGCTGGAGCCAATTATCTAGGGAGGTATACTAGATGTGTTATAACAGAGTATGGATAGTCATGTGCTTTTATCTGGATTCCTGCCAGGGGATTAGACTTAGTGAGTCCAGCTACTCCATAGGTCTGCGCTAATATGAAGATGCATATTACATACTATGGATTAATATTGTTGAATAACCAACAATTTGTATTAACAAAAAATAATAATAATAATAACTGAAATAGGCTTACGAAGTGGATCCATAGCCTTAATTGGCTTGAGAGTTTCAACAAAAGGTCCTCGTCCATACTGATTCTCAGCAGCAACACGGAAGAGATACTGAGTGCCTTCCATAAGGTATTTAGCCAACAGACTGTGTTTCTTAGAAGAGGAGGATATTGCTAACCACTGAGCAGCAGCAACATCCTTCCTTTCCACAACATAGTTGGTAATGACGGAGCCACCGTTGTCCTCAGGTTCCTTCCAAGTTAGGTAACAAGAATCTCTTCTAACTTCACTCACTTGAAAATCCCTAGGAGGCCCAGGCTTATCTGGAAAAAATATTAATAAGCAACGATTCATTGAAATTCATTTGATAGATCTAATAATACCCATCATTACTCCTTTAAATTAAAAAGGCCACCTAGGCTAACAGAGGTAACTGAATGGCCCTGTGAACTTTTCATCCCCAAATTTGCAAAGGGATATGAAAATGAGATGGAACAGGTTAATATTCTTTGTTCTTTCACTACTCGCTCCTGCTCCTTTTCTTATTTCCAAGTGACAATTGAAAATCATACTAGCACAATTACCTAGCACAACGACTTTTACTGAAACAGTCTTTGATCCAAGAGGATTCTCCACCGTCAAGGAGTAAATTCCCCCATCTTCATGGGCAGCATTACGTATTTCCAATTTGCTACCAACGCCTGTAACTTCAATATCTGCTTTTGTAGAAACTTCCTTATCTTCTTTCTTCCAAGTCACTTTTGGGAATGGAATTCCTTTAATTACAGCACTGAGTCTCAGTGTAGTTCCAGCTTTAACATGCTGTTCCCGTGCCATGTTAGCATCCAAGATTAACTCTGGAGGCTCTGAAAAAAAAAGTTTTTATGTTCAGAAAGCATCCGTGTCATGTATTCATTTAAAACGAATACAATTTCATGTTCTGCTTACCAAGTCTGTCCTTGACTTCCACTGGATCACGGACATAGGCTGGCTCTGATTCACCTGCTGCATTAACTGCCAGGACTCTGAATTTATATTTAGTACCTTCGGTGAGGCCAGTTACACTATATTTTGTATCAGGGCAAGAATCAGCAGTAAAATTGGCTTTCTTCCATTCCTTGTCTCCAACCTTTTGGTATTCAACAAGGTAGCCTATAATCTTCCCTCCTCCGTCATGACGTGGTGGTTGCCAGGACAAATCCACTGAACTCTTAGTTTTATCCACTGCTTCTGGATTAATCGGAGGACTTGGCTTAACTGTTTAAAATAAAAAAAAAGAAAGCAAACAGCAGCCATGAGAAGAGAAAATATTTGTCTGAAAATGCTGATTCAGAGAAGAGCAGGTGAGAAAATGTTTTAAAACATACCAATTGGATCTTTAGCAAAGATTGGTTTTGATGGGGGGCTTGGGTCACCAATACCAATTTCATTTTCTGCTGCGACCCGGAATTCATATTCACAGCCTTCAAGGAGATCCGGTACCCTAAACTGGGTATCTGGATAAATAGGTTCTTGTGTAACTTTCGTCCACCGTTTAGACATGGTTTCCTTCTTTTCAAGGATATACTTGGTTATTGGTTTTCCTCCATCATGTGGTTTGTTCCAGGTAACTAATGCAGAATCTTTGGTGACATTCTTAACGATTGGCTGCTCTGGTGCATCAGGAACACCTGAAAAAAAATATTATTTTAAAAACCCATTTGCAGAACAATAGGTATATGAACTATGATGTAAGACTGTGGCAGGTAAGTAATTAAAATAGATTAGAAAATAGGTGACGTACTAAAACGATCCTTGGCCTTCATTTCATCAGATACCAGTGGATCACTTATGCCATACAAATTTTCTGCATAAATCCGGACAACATAGTCTCTTCCTTCCAGTAATTTAGGAACTTTGCATGTTGTTTTGACGCTTGCTGATGTAACTGGCATCCAGAGATCTCTGTGAGCATCTTTCTTCTCAATAATATAATTTGTAATTGGACTGCCACCATCATCCAAGGGAGGTTTCCAGGAAATAACAAAGTGATCTTTATGTACTTCATCAAAAATGACAGGACCCACTGGAGGTGTCGGACGGTCTGTTGAAAACCATACAAATATAAATGTAAACACACACAAACAATTCAAATAAAAATGCACAAATTTGACAATGCCTAAAAAGGTAAACAGTGCTAAGTTCTATCATGTGTGGCAGTCGATAAAGCTAAATATATTGTCAGTTTGCTTTCTGTTAGCAAATGAAATGTGTAATTCTTTTCTCAATTTACCAAACCTGATTTATTCTTAACAGGGTAAAGTTATGTATACATCAGTGGTATTTTGCTACTTTAACAAAAGCAGAGTCAGTCACTTGGGAACTACAGCTGAGATATGTAACCTCATGGATTAATCAGATAGAATATTTAGAAAAAGTAAAAACTACATTGCTTAAGTCTTGCTTGCAGAGTCTAGAGGGAATGGTGCACTAAAAAATACGAGGAGGCATGAACAAGAAATTAATTTCTAAAATGTAAGTACTTTCTGATCTATATATTCTAGATATAAAACCTATTTCAAAACCTGTTTTTTCCTGCTCATTTGGGAACCTTCTTACTATTCTGCCAGGTGGTGCACTACATTTCTACTCCAAAGACCTATGGCTTCACTGCAAAACACTGGAATGACTTTTTGTTGAAATAAGGTGATTCTATTTCTCTGTACTCGGTATAATAAGCTCCTTCAGTCTTCCCAATCCAGGAAAAAAAAAATTCAGAGATAGGGTTCTTTTCTTATTCTTACATATTTTAATTTTAGTTTATAAATTAGTGTATAACTTAGTTATCAGATAACTGAGAAGTATTAGACCAACTTTCCCATCCTGTTAATGTAATTCGTCTTGGTTTCTAAAGTGGCCACTATACCATTTGGAATGAGCATCCTCTTACATACCGCTTTTAATTTTCTGCAGCTCATTGTTAGTTATAGTAAAAAAGACCCAAAATATTCAAATTCTAATTTGGTTAAAATTCATCAGGACAACATTGTTAGAGTAGCAGATTTCCTTGTTCTGTACTCTGCTGCATCCTCTGCCGTGCCTACACATCCTTTGAGGTCAGTGCACTGTTCGTTCATTCATTCATTCATTCATTCATTCATTCATCCATTCATTCATTCATTCATTCATTCAGCATATTTATATAGCTACCCATCTCACCAAAATGGGACTCTTTTTAATATAGGCGCTGCTCTGAAAAGAAGCAATTGGCAGAGGCACCTTATGGTCAGCTCATCTTTCAAATCAGCAGGAATTTATATTCCCAATCAATGCTATAATTCAGTTATAATTCAAAGAACACATTAACAATTCATATGCTTTTTTAACTATACTCAATCAACTTTCACACAGACCTTCCAAGCAAATATGGTAAACAGAGTCCTAGAACAAGACTTACCAACGACAGTAACTTGACAGAATCCTTTTCTTGATCCTGAGCTGTTTTCTACAACAACACTGTATTTGCCTGAATCTTCACGGACAGATTTTAATACACCCAAGCAAATTGTAGCCGGAGTAGTTTGGATCAAAGTTCGTTTGTCTTCTCTCACCGTAATGTCATCTTTGTACCAAGTAATCTTTGGTGCTGGCTTGCCTGAATATCGGCCAGTCAGACTGAATGCTTCACCTACGCGGACTGTCAGCTTTTCTCTGATATCAAGTTCAAGCTGGGGAGGAGCTAAAATATTGTTTAAGAAATAGAAAAGAAAAATCAGCATTTAAAAAAAAAAAAAAAGTAAACCAACCAGTGCATCCTAGTGAGGTGTAGCTTCTAGGGATCAAACTTACCGATTTCATCCTTGCAAGTGATGGGTTTTGTGCAAAATGAAGGTTTGCCTTGTCCCACAATATTGCAAGCACTCACGCGATACTCATAAGTGTCTCCTTCTTTCAGTCCTTCCACGGTGTATTTCCGATCAAGCATTTTCTCTTTGGTAACTCTAGTAAATTTATCCTTTCCAATGAGTCGGCTTTCCAAAACATACATGGTTATATCAGAGCCACCATTATACTTGGGTGGGTTCCAAGTCAGTGTAACAGATTCCTTAGTTACTGCTTTTACTTCAAGATCCTCAGGCCTCTCTGGCACGGCTAGAAATAAACAAATACAGCAGTTTAAACACACATTCCTAAGACCATTTTTATTGCAATCTCTGCTGATAAAAGTTAAAAGATACGTACTGATCGGATCTCGGATTAGGAGCTCTTTTGCTGTCTCTACAAAGGGGCCCATGCCAATGATATTCTCCGGTGCAATGCGGAAGAAGTATGATTTGCCCTCAATCAGTCCCTGCACGGTGGCATTTTGTCTGGTGACGGTATAAGTCACAGGTGTCCAAGCTCTGTGATCTGCTTCACGCTTTTCAATAACATAGTTGGTAATAGCCGAACCTCCATCGTCTTCTGGAGAAAACCATGTAAGTTTGCAAGAGTCATTGGTTAGGTTTTCCGTAAGGAACGGAACTCCAACTGGGCCAGGTACATCTGTTAATGAAAAAGAAAAAGAAAAGAAAAGAAAAATGTAATCAGGATGAACATTTGCCACCAAGAATTAAGATCCTCAAGAATAGTGAAATAAAGATATTCAGATTTTTGCAGCTTACCTAGCACATCAACGATAATAGTCTTCTTTCTTTCTCCACCTGCATTTTTAGCAAGGAGCGTGTAGATACCCTGGTGACTTCTTTTGCAGTTCTTTATGACCATAGAAGAACTGATAACAGTTTCCTCAATTTTAGCTTCTTCCGGCAGAGGTCTTTCATCCCTGCTCCAAGTAATAGTTGGAGTTGGCTTTCCTGAGACATAAGCTATTATGCGGATGACCCCACCAGCATGAACAACAATTCTGTCTTTTACATGGGCATCCAGCTGGAGATCAGGAGGCACTGTAGAAACAAAGAATGCATTTTATATATGCCATACTGTTCGAAAAAGAAACTGGAGTAGATAGGAAAAAAAGGGTATAATCAGATACAAATATCCTGTACAATGCCTAATTTCCTCTCCTTTTCAACAAATAAAACCAATTCTGAAGACTCTGTCTACATATGTTTATATGACACATTATATATGTGAGCATATATGTATAGTTCTCTGGGTGTATTTGCATGTGCGCAGATGTTGTCATAAAAAGTATCATTCTAATAAAGGGCATGTCCAAAAGACATTTAAATGAATGAATAATAATTAATTGCAATTAATTAACAATTCCCTCACAAACCACCCTCATACATTGAAATACACTAGCCATTAAAATATGCAACTTTCTTCCAGCAGTACTTCAAAGAAGACTGAGAGGGGGGGAAAACCAGGTATTGGGGAAGAGCCACTTGTGGTGAGACCGGAAGGTAAGAAAAAGGTGTAATGGGGAATAAAACCGAATGGCAATTGTGGAATGATGTAATTAAGTATAAAAAGAATAAGTTCAAAATTAAATTTATCAGGAAAACAGGCCCTCGCCAAGCAATGGATGATTTTCACCTAATCTTTCAAGGCATTTATCTTTTTCAGCAACATAGCCTCCCTCAATTCACTCATTTACTTCCCAATTCATTAAGCTTTCGCATAAGGTAAATAAGATAGATTTTCAATATTTTACCCTTTTAAGAAAAAAAAAAGATAATATTTTTTCCCTAAGAAATACCTATTCTGTCCTTTATTTCAATAACTTCAGTAACGTCTCCAGGTTCTCCAATACCAGCAGCATTGATTGCTCTGACTCTAAATCTGTAGAAGCCTCCTTCTTTTAATCCTGCCACAACAAACTTGGTTCCTCTTATTTCTTTATCTTTTGCCTGAAAATGAAAAATAACACAGTGTCACCCAAGACATTTCCTGCAGGGCAGAACAACTAGAACAGAAGGGAATATGGGTGGCTTTAATATTGGCATGCACGTTTCTTATATAGCAATTGACTGTTAAGTTCTGAATCAGGAAAAAATCATTAATAACAAATAGAAGATGAAAGAACCATCTTTATCTCCGAGGCACACGATATGTGGGTAACCTTTCTAAATTAAATTCTGAGATAAATTGTGTACAGTCATAGTTTCTCCACAAGTGTCCCTAATTCACAAAGAAAGCTAAGTATGTACCGTATGTGTTATTGCACTAAAAGCATATGCCATTATTTTATTTTATTTTGGAATACAGTCTTATTCTAGACATTAAGACGATTTGTATGTAAAACAACATTTTTAAAAGTGATGCTAGTCACAACTAATAATTCTAAAATTAGAGATTTATTTTTTTAACTTCTAGCACTTTCTCAGATAATTGGTTTGATCAATATTTTGGTACATAAACACCCTGTATTGCAGCTGATGTAACATAGGCAGTTTGTCTGGCAACTTTGCCTTCCTCTCTTCTATTTCTTTACAGTTCTTTTCAGGTGGTCAGATGCAAATGCCTTTCATCTTTTCTCTTGCATTTCTTCCTTACTCTTGCTCCATAGGTTATCCATGTTTCTGAAAAAGCTTCCTGAAGAGAGCAAAAGCAGTAATCCTGCTGTATGAGGCTAGACTGATGAAACAGTGACATCTTGGAGAATGGAGCTCAGTGCTCATTATTACTTCCTGAATATGTCCAATGAACAAGCCCTACCTTAAGGAAATAATGTCAGAAATAAATTTTCATGGCATCTCATTACTTACCTTTTCCCATTCTTCCTTCCCTTCCTCTTTGTATTCAACAAGGTAACCAGTAACTTTAGAGCCACCGTCTTTTAATGGCGGAGCCCACTCAAGATCAACTGATGATTTAGTCCAGTCAGTGACCTTTGGAATTGGAGGACCAGGTGGAGCTGAAAAACATAAGAATATTTATTTATAATAAGCATCTACTGTTTGATAGGGCCTCTCTTTCCCTCTTTTCATACGAAACAAAAAGCAATTGGAGCCATTTACCAATTGGGTCCCTTGCAGTGACTGGATCAGAAGGCATGCTTGGTGGACCGACACCAGCAGCATTGATAGCATAGACACGGAACTGATAATCTGAACCTTCAATGAGGCCAGGTACTTTGTAAGAAACGCCAAGAGTCATAGGCTTAATAGGATCACGGTTAACTCTTGTCCATCTCTTTGCAGTGGTTTCTTTGCGTTCCAGCCAGTAACCTGTCACGGGGGAGCCTCCATCGTATTCTGGCTCCTCCCAGTTGACAGTCATGGAGTCATGTGTGACACTGCTTACTGTTGGTTTGTCACAAATTCCAGGAACAGCTAGGGGGAAAAAAAGATACACAGATTGTAAAATAAAGTACTACTGCTCATTTTTGCATAATATTTTGCAGCTTTTACTTGGAACTGTGCGAAATAAGAGGGACTGGGATATCTAGCTATAACTCACATCCCTCAAATTCTCCTACTTACTGAAACATTATCAGCAATTAGGGGAGCACAATTTTTAAAACCAGCTTTTTAAAGCTATGGGGCCAATATAATTACTGCATTCTTTGCCAACCACCATCATTTCACATGTGATGATGGTTTAAACAGATCCCAAGAGCAGCATGGTTGGTTCCTAATGTTGGAACAAATTGGATTTTCTTTGTTCCAACACTGTCCTTAATGATGCATAATAAAGTATTTGGACTCTAATTCAGAGATTTTAATATGTTTTTACTGATAAAAATTAAAAAGAGGCTATCCAGAATAGAATATGTACAATAAATCAAAAATATATAATTTTATGTAGAATAGAATACGTACAATAAATAAAGTAAAATGATACAGTTCAATACAATTCAAAATTGAGAGATGATATAACGTTAAGGTGCATTTTAAGAAACTATAAAAGTTGTGTAAAGAAAAAATATTTTTGAAGACTTTAAATAATCATTATAAATACATTTGAAATAACTCTTGGTTTGTAGTGTTTGATACAACTCTGGTTTGTGATGATTACAGTGATGAAATCTGATTCCTCTTCAGATATGTTTTCTAGATAAATCTGTTTGAAACAAAATCTGTACTTACTGAAAAGATTCCTTGCTGTTTCAGGTTCACTATCAAGAGGTTCTCCAATGCCATATTTATTCTGTGCCATAATGCGGAAGATATATTGATGACCTTCAACCAGCTTGGGAACTGTAAAAATACATTCCTTAGGCTCATTGGTAACCTTGATCCAAGTCCTTCTATTTGCTTCCCTTTTCTCAATGACATAGTTTGTTATTTTAGAGCCACCATCATCTTTTGGAGGTAGCCAAGACAATGTCATCTGATCAGCTGAAATAGATTCAAATTTAATGGGTCCTTCTGGTGGTCCGGGGCGACCTGAAAAATATATTTGATAAAGTGAAGCAAATTGTAACATAAACAGTAAATTAGGTTGTCAAAACTAAAGGTGATTATTATTTACCTAGAACATTTAGTCTCATCTCCTTTGCATCCGTTCCAAAATTATTGACGGCAGTTATGGTGTACAAGCCTGTATCCTTTCTGCGAGATTGTTGTATCACCAACGTGCAAGAGTCTTCACCCACAACTTTATTGACGTGTTGATCGTATACCACTGGTAGTTTGTCATCTGGTGTCTTTGGATGAGCTTTGGCCCAAGTCAGTGCAGGGAAAGGCACGCCCTTCACTTTAGCTACAATGTTAATATCTGTCCCTTCTTCTGCCTCCAAAAACTCCGGTAGTTCAATTGATGGAGGACCTACAAAGAAAGCCAAGCAAAAATTATTCTATCAATACAAAGGATATGGAGGTAAAAGTATTTTTACTTGAATATTGAAGTGAAAAACGTCTGATGGCTTCTCAATACTTTATTTTCTAACAAGTAGTAAAATATTGTTATGTGATTTGTAAGCTTTGCCTACAAATGGCCAGTGACAGTCGCTAACACAGTTAATTTTATTATATAAATTTTGTTACACCCATTAACCATTATTTACATCTTTGTCACTGGAGCTATTAGAACAATTGAAACAATGCCCATAGTTGGTTTTTTTGGGGCGGAGGGGAGTATTTTATGTTTTTTTTTAGATTCACTGCCATCTCTTTTTATATGCTTATGTACATTTTTGTATCATAGTTCACTTCATTAATATTCAGTTTTGAAATATCTTTAAATTTTTTGTGATTTTGTGATTCTGTGTTAGACATTCATCCTATGAGTCCTTGGTCATTGTTAGCGTTCTATATACTTTATATAACAGCATACAAATTACATAGATTTATATAGCACTGCATTCATAGTTGATTTTGTAATCCTAATTATATTTCTAAATTTAATAGTATTGGTAGTATGTCTTTATGTTTGTGCTAGCACCTCAAACTTTGGTTATTTTTACAATAAGTAGATTAACCCATTGGCACAATAGGATAACTTTAATTTTAGCCATGGTGGTGCAGTGGTTAGAATGCAGTTTTGCAGACTAATTCTGCTACCTGCCAGCAGTTCGATTCCCTCTAACTCAGGTTTCATCCTTCTGAGCTCGGTAAAATGAGAACCCAGATTGTTGGGGGCAACACGCTAACTTTGTAAAATGCTCAGAGAGGGCTAGAAAGCCCTGTGAAGTGGTATATAAGTCTAAGTGTTATTGCTATAAATTTTGTTGCTCAACGGCTGAAATAAACGATGGTGATGATACTTACATGTCTGATCTTTGATAACAATAGGTCCAACTGTAGCTGATGGTCTGCTAGGACCTGCTTCGTTTACTGCTTTCACTCTGAATTCATATTCATCACCTTCAATAAGATCCTCAACTGTAAACTTTGTTTCTTCCACATCACGTTTATTGCACTGGCGCCAGGCTTCCTTGCCTTGACCTGTCCGATCCCATCGAAGGCACTCAATATTGTAATGTGTCACAGGAGCACCGCCATCGTTCTTTGGAGGTTTCCAAGTCAAGCTGGCAGAGTTCTTGGTGACGACACCAATCTTAAGTTTGATCGGCGGATCAGGAGGTTCTTTTTTTTAAAAAAAAAAGGAAAAAGAAACAAACATAACAGAATAAGCACTGGTTAAACATGACATTATGCTAATAAAAGCAAGTTTTTCACTTTGAATTTAACTCACGGATGGGATCCCTTGCTGTGGTTCTCTGAATTGTATCTGCTGGTGGGCCAACACCAAAGCGGTTTTCTGCGCGTACGCGGAAGAAGTATTGTTGCTCAGCTATGAGATCAGGTATAATTAAGGATGTTCCAGCACAGTTTGCATTCACTTTGGTCCAGGCTTTCCCTTCAACAGTTCTCTTCTCTATAATGTAATTTCTGATTCTGTCTCCACCATCATTGTCTGGCATTTTCCATGAAAGTTTACAGTTGCATCTTGTTATATCACTTACTTTCAGGTCTTTTGGTGGCCCAGGAACATCTATCAACGAGAAAACACCAGGGAATTATTAAGCTTTATTTTTTATAACCCGCAGTACTGGAGAACCGGTGCAAAATAAAGATTCAATAAACTTACCAAGAACATTCACCCTCACATTTACAGTTTTCTGTCCTGCTTTGTTTTTGGCTGTAATGCTATATTTTCCAGAATGACCTCTGTTACACTCAGGAATAATAATGACTGAACTGGTATCAGTTGATTCCACCTATGTAGACAAAATCAAAATGAACTCCCTTACAGATTATTTAAAAAAAATAAAGCGGTTAACTCTTATCATAGTGAATATAGCGATATATGAATTTACTTAAATTGAAATAAAAATTAAATGTAATGAATATGACATTATTTCTTACCGTAGCATCTTCGGGTATATTATGTCCATCCTTTAAATAAAAGAGAAAACAGTAAATTTAAAGATATTTAAATAAATGTAGTGAAAATTTTGAAATGGTGTTATTTTCTTTCTTTCTGACCTTTGCTGCTTTCTTTGCATCTCCTTCAAATTCCCAAGTTACTTTGGGAACTGGGCGTCCTTTAATGATTGCTGGGATTTTGATTGTCGAGCCAGTACGACAAGAAAGCAGATCTTGTGCTTTCACATCAATAAATATTTCTGGCTCTTCTACAAGATATAAATCACATAACTGAAATTAATCTATTTATAATCATCTGAGTTATGCATTTTTCTTGCGAAAAATATACATATACTGTATATATAAAACAGCTAGGCCTCCCGTTTTAACAAAGTTCTATGGAAAAATATAAAATATAATACATTAGAACATTAATAGCAGATAGACCTCTTTGGAGAAGGAATCACAAAAATTCTAGATACCATTCACCTCTCCTTAATTAACAATAATATGTTGGGCAGCTATTCTGGAATCTCCATTCACACGTTATTCGATCTTTCATACCCTTCAACTTTATTTCACATTGAAACAGAAGATATTCCAGAATGCTTACCTAGAATTTCTTTGCATGGTATCTCTGAGGTAGCAAGACTTGGTTCTGATTCCCCTGCAGCATTGACAGCTTTTACTCTAAATCTGTACTTTCTTAGCTCTTTCAGGTTGGGAACAGTACATTCACAGGTAGGGAACAGCTTGTCTGGCTCATTCACGTTCTTCCAATCCAAACTACCTTCTTCTTGCATTTCAACAATATAACCTTTAATAGGACTGCCACCATCTTTTTGTGGAGGTTTCCATGCGAGAGATATGGTTGACTTAGTTCTATCTTTGACATCTGGGCATGATGGGGCGCCAGGAGGAACTATTGGGTAAATGTAAAAAGTTCTGAATGAGAATTATGTCTTTATTGTTTTAAGGGGGAAAAAATCATATATATATATATTTTACTTGGCTGAGGTAAAAAAAACTTCCCTCAACTTCCAATGTTAAGAAAGTAGGCTATATACGGGTAGTCCTCGAGTTATGACCACAATGGAGCCCAAACGTTTGCCCCATTTTACGACTTTTCTTGCCACAGTTGTTTACTGTATCATTGCATTTGTTAAGTTAATCACGTGGTCATTAAGTGAAACTGGCTTCCCCCACTGACTGTGCTTGTCAGAAGATCACAAAAGGGAATCACATGACCCCGGGACACTGCAAACGTCATAAATATGAGTCATTTGCCAAGCTTCTGAATTTTGATTATGTGACCATGGGGATGCTGCAATGGTCGTAAGTGTGAAAATAGTCTTAAGTCACTTTTCAGT
>JANHJO010002802.1:123511-144622 GCA_032468235.1 Pseudoxyrhopus heterurus
ATTTAGCCCCGAAAATTAGTTGACTCGAGTATAAACCAAGGGTGGTTTTTTCAGCCCTTTTTGAGGGCTGAAAAACTCGGCTTATACTCGAGTATATACAGTAAGTATAAAATTGAAACCAGAAATTTCCCTTTTAGGTTTGATGGATCAAGATTTTGAAAGAAAATCTGGAACTTTATTACTATATTGACAATGGCAAGACTTTTATATGCAACAAGATGGAAAGACACACTCATTCCCACATGGAAAAATAGATGATAAAGGTGATGGAGTTGGCTAAGTTGACAAAACTGACTGTTGTAATTAAAGATAAGAATCAATCTAATTAGTTTTTAGTTGGAAATGCTGTGACTTTTTTTGTATTCTACTGTACTGAAAAAAGCCAGAAGTCACTACTTTTCCTTTCTTTTCACTTTTTCTCTTTATCTTCCTTTTTATTTCTATTTCCTTATTTCTATTTTTTATAACAAACTTTAATAAAAATAATTAAAATGAAAACATTTTCTCCATGATGATCTACCCTTAGCTTGTTCTTTTATGTCTCCCAATGGTGCACTCATTTAGCGCTACTGTGACTGAATCCATTCACTCTGCAACTGGTCATCCTCTTCCTCTCTTCCGTTCCACTTTTCCCAGCATTAGAACCTTTTTCAAAGTCTTCGAATAATGCATCCAGATTAGGATAATTTGTGTCTGGTCATTTATGCCTCAAGTAAGAAATCTGGATAATTTGTTTGATGATCCATATGTTTGTTTTCTTGGCTGTCCACGGTATTCTCAGGGATCTTCTTCAACACCAAATTTCAAAAGCATCAGTGCTCAATATCTATGGAGATTCTCAGTCAGCCAGGTCAGGGTTGTCTCAAAGGTGCTTTTTCAAAAGGCAACTGGACTTTCTGTGTTTTTTCTTCTCTTCTTGAAGATGTTTCGCTTCCCATCCAAGAAGCATTTTGACTGAATGCTGGGGAATGGAAGGATTTATATTCCTTGCAGTCATCTGTTGTTAGCACTTTGAAGGTGGGTCAGTAGCTTTCTGAGAGTTGTTGAGGCTCCTTTGGGTATTAAATAAAACAACCTCTTCACAAACACATGGCACAATGTAGGAAAACAAACCCATCAGGACAAGATTCAGCAATCCATCTGCATTTGAATGACAAAGGTCACTCATTTGAAGACAGTGAAGTCCACATTCTGGGCAGAGAAGACGCTAGTTTGAAAGAGGGGTTAACAAAAGGCCATCGCTGTTAAAATTGAACAGCCCTCTCTCAACACGGGGGTGGAATACAACACCAACTATCTCCTGTTTACAACACAGTTTCAGCAGTTCCAAGAAGATTCAACACCCATTTGCACTCTGATTCAGGTGACCTCAAGGGCACAGATAACCCCCCCCCAAGGGGCCTCAATGACGCTCAGAGAGCTAATGACTTCAAAGCACTAACAACCAGATGAGTGCAAGCAATATAAATCCTTCCATTCCCCAGCATTCAGTCAGAACCGAGGATGTTTGTTGGATAAGAAGTGAAACATCTTCAAGACGAGAAGAAAAAACGTAGAAAGTCCAGTTGCCTTTTTAAAAAGCAACTTTGGGATCAATGCTCAATGCATCGATGCTTTTCTTATCCTACTTCTTTAAAGTCTAACTTTCACTTTCATGGAGTATCATAGGGAATACCATGACTTGCACAATTCTGATCATTTTTAAGTATAGATGCCAGATAGAAACTGGCTGAGCCAAGGGAACGAGTCCAGTAGGTAATTAGCTTTATGTAGGCACAAAAAAGGCAAAGTCTGATTTCCCTTGACTACTGTTGAACTTTATCTAGTCTGGTGTAGGTGCAAACTGTCAATCTGGAAGATTCCTGTATAAGAGGCACGAGCAATAGAGTAGCTAACTGAGTCTTCATATGTGGATCTGATGGTTTGTGCCTGACATTAGATCACATCGTATCATTTGATGTCTTTTCCAAGGTCTTCAATGTTGCTCTACCAAGTGCTGTCTATGGCATATTTCTTAACTGTTGATGGTTGATATTAAAATATAGATGGTACTTACTATTTCAATATCTTTATTGTCAGTTCTAAGGCTCGTACAATAAAAGTTGGATTAAATCGGATGCCAATTTCACTTGCTACTCATCATGTGTAATACATTCTCCAAAATAACAGTTCTATCCAAATCACATATGGACATTACTATGGCTGTAATCATTATCATATCATGGCAATGCTGACAAAAATGTATTTGTATCTTTTTATGGACTTTACTTTTGTTTCTTATTCTCAACATTTATATTGTGTTTATCAATAGGTATTAGAATCCATTAACCACAGTTGTTAGATACAATAACAGAACTTTCCCAACAGATGGGGAAGCTCTCTCACACTGCCAGATGCAAAAGCACGAAAAGCTGTCTTAAGTCAAACATCTGACCTAGTAGTTACTGTTCTTTCCAAATTTGATCTTCAGATTGCAAAAAATTCCAAATTGGAAATTCTGTAGATTGCCAATACTACAGACGTAGTTTCATGTTGGCTTGGCACATTATATGAATCAGCCTTTGTGTTTGTAAAGTATTATTCGTGGCTTAGTATAAAATGTGAATCCTGCCAAATGTGGTTCATTATGATTAACAAAATGTAGCTTGGAAATCTATGAGGTGAGCTAACCAGCTTTCCTAGTCCCATATGAAGATGCCAAAGCCTGAAGTTAAGACATGTTTCATGTATAAAGCGTATGCTCTAGTGGTGAGCTAGAGTCTTTCCACATAACGTGTTAGATAATTGGGATCACTATTACAACTGTTAGTACATCTAAGACCTGTCCTTTAGAACACACATTTTTGAAATACATAAACCGTTTGATCCCTGCTATAAGCAAAATACTGGATTAGCTGGAACTTGTTCTGAAGAGTTTCTTCTCATGGCATACTTCACAGCATTTCATGAAGAAAAAAATAAAACTACCTATACAGGTAGTCCTTGACTTATGACCACAATTGAGCTCAAAATTTAAGTTGATAAGTGAGAAATTCGTTAAGTGAGTTTTGCCCCATTTTATGATTTTTCTTGCCACATTTGTTAACTGAATCACTGCAGTTGTTCAATTAGTAACACAGTTGTTAAGTGAATCTGGTTTCCCATTGATTTTGTCAGAAGGTTGCAAAAGGGGATGACACTGGGACACTGAAACCATCATAAATGTGAGTCAGTTATCAAGCATCCAAATATAAATCACATAACCATGGGGATGCTGCAACGGTCATAAGTGTGAAAATGGTCATAAGTCACTTTTTCAGTGCTGTTGTAACTTCGAACAGTCACTAAATGAATTGTAAGTCAAAGACTTACAATTTTGTGTATTTTGTTCTCTTTGGATTCACTTAACAGCATTAACTGTCAAGTGACTTTATTTCTTAAACAATGTATAAGACATCCATCTTACCAAAATGACTCTAGGCAGCCTACAAGGCATATCTGAATTAAACAATCCCAATTGTTACGGGGGGGAAATCTGAACATAACAAAACAAGCCTTTGCCTCAGTTGTGTCTGAATAAAATTTAAATTCATTTTAAGCCATTAATTCCATCACCACCCCAAGTAGATTAGCCATTTATCCAAGACCCCAGGCAAGTAATTTGTATAGAAGTTGACAGAATTTGGGAATCCAGGCTGGAAAATATTTATTATGATAATTAGTTAATTCTATTGCTGTCTACTAGAAAATAAGACCCACTGAGACCAATTAAGCTTTCTTCAGTTAAGCAGATACAGAATTGTAACTATAAAATTGTGGCTTGAGTAAGAAACATCATTTCTTTCTACAGATCCATGCTCCAATATTATGGGATCTCATAGACTGTAGAACATACCATATCTCCCTATCACGAATCCTTCCCACAGAAGAGATTCAATCTTGGTTCTTTCTTTTCAAACCCTGCAGAATATCCTATCCTAAATTTTTTTATCTCCAGGTACAACTAAGACGAAAGAGTTGATTGACATAATAATGGCCAGATTTTAGATAGAACAATGCCTCAACTATGTTCTTAAATCAACAAATTCTGGGCAGCTTCACAAAGTTAGAAGAGCAATTCCATAAAAACAAATATCTATACAAGTATCTATAAAACCTCCACCAAAGAAACAAAACTACACAAACCATATTCATAAAGAAGAATTTGTGCTGATGTACGTAATTTTCCTCCTACTCGTGCAATGGGAAGGAAGTCAGTATACTCTCCTAACAGAAAGAAATGGGGTTAGAATGAAAATTCTCCCACATTTTTGCCACAGAGCTTTGGATCTAAAGAATCTTCCAACATCAAACTTGAGCAAAAAGACGGCCCAACTCATTTACAACTTGCATAGTATCCTGAAGAGTGAAAGTTTGATGTGAGGTCAAATGAATCAAAATAACTTTGCAATTCAGATATATATTTTGAACCATGGCAGCACAACAGGTTTGTTCTGTCTTCAGAATATTTTTGAGATGCTTGGTAAATAAGTTGATACAGGTAGTTCTCAACTTACAATTGTTCATTTAGTGACTGCTCAAAGTTATAACAACACCAAAATAAGTGACTGATAAGCATTTCTCACTTACAACCATTGCAACATCCCCATAGTCACGTGATCAAAATCGGCCACTTGGCAACTGACTCATATTTATGACAATTGTAGTGTCCCGGGGCTATATGATAACCTTTTTTCACCTTGGATAAGCAAAGTCAATGGGGAAGTCAAACTCACTTAACAACTGTGTTATTAACTGAACAACTGCAGTGACTGACTTAACTGTGGCAAGAAAGGTCATAAAATGGGCAAGTGTCTTGCTCAGGAACAGATTTTGGGCTCAGTTGTGGTCATAACTCAAGGATTACTTGTAGTATAAAATGAATCTTTAACTGGGCTATCAACGGCAATGCTATTAAGCAGGTCTTCCACTTTAACTATTTAGGTGTTCAATTTCAGAACACCGGCACCTGTATTAGACACCAAACCCAGGTGCTAACTTCAGCCTCCTGTAGCCATCAGCAGATTCTAAGATTTTTCTATACTCAAGGACACTGGTTTATTCCTTCTGCTCTGTGTTATTTAGGGGATGGCTCCCCATACATCACCTCTCAGGTTTCTAAATTTTCTTTAAGAGTCGTAACTATCAGAGGAGAATGCTGTAATCCCCCTCAGCCAAGGCTTCTGGTGGCCAGTTGTCCATGATTTTACTTCCTCCATGTTTCATATTCCATCTGTACTTTGGTCTGTGTCCGCAAATAAAATTATTATTCTTACTAAAAGTAAAGTTTTTGGAAGTTAAGAACTTACTGATTACTTGAACATTAATGCGACCTTCTGCTTTTCCATGTTTGTTTTTCAGTATAACTTTGTAACTTCCCTTGTGTGATGGCTTGGCTGAAGGAATTCTGAAAGAAGTACTATCAGCTGTGGTATCAACAGTCTGAGTGGGTAAGGCTTCATCTTCTTTCAACCACTCTGCCTCCGCTCGTGGATAAGCGTCGTATGGAACAACCATGGTTAATGGTTGGCCAACATCTACCACAAGATCCTGATCGCCTGTCTTTATTTTTGGAGCAGCTAAGGGAAATAATAAAAAGGAATTAGCATTTGGAAATATGTTACAGAAATGATGCATTCAACCGAGTTTGATAAAGAAAAGCAAAGTGAACCTTGAACTTCTAAAATAATTCACTGTATTAGGTGAGCCAAATTGTAACTGCCAGTTTTGTGGTATTGGGTGCCTCTTGAACTGCAAAACGATGGCACCTTTTTATCACCTTTATAATCCACAGAGAATTTATCTAAGATGGGTAAAGTTTTTTGATTGCCTGAACGTGGAGATTTCAGTGCATAAAATTAAATTTATATATTATATATAAAATCTCAAAAAGTAATGTAAGATTTTCACACAGTGGTGTTCAGAATAACTGATAAAGACTCCATATGGAACAAGTAAGTGCTAGATATTAAAGAAATAGCAGCGAGGTATGAAATCAAAACGTAATAGAATTGCATAGCAGTACACACAAGAAAGATGTGCGTACTTTTTGTGGGAGTTTTTCATTCCCATTGAAACTAAGAATTCTGGAATTAACATTCAGAAGGAGAATTGAAAGGTTTTTGTTACACCTATAAATGTTCTTTCTTGCTATGAAAGATCAATTTGAAAGACTTACCTGCTAATTCTAGCTTAGCTCGAGCTTCTTTATCTTTGGCAATAAATCTATATTCTCCTTGGTCACGGGGCCTTATTTCGCAGACCTGCAGCCTGTGGATCTTTCCTTCACTCATCATTTGATGTTTGTCACCTTGGACTATAATCATGTTGTTTCTCAGCCATTTGACCTCCACTTTATCTTTATTCAGTTCAGCAGAAAAGATGACATCAGTACCAGGAGCTTCATAAGCATCTTGAGGTGGGCGAATGATCTCAACAGGAATTTCTGATAGAAATATCCATAAACATGTGTTTTATCATTCCGTCTTTTAACTTTTAAAAAAAAGTACTGAGACTTGGGAAGGAATATCAATCAAAACTGCAAACGTACCTTCAACGAAGAGTCTTGCTCTGGATTTCCTGTCATCCACTCCACAGGAATATTCACATTCATCTTCTAGTCTGCAGTCTTTTATAATTAATCTGTGTAGATTTCCATCCTTTTCAAACTGATACCTTTAGATCAGATGGAAAAGAAAACCAGGATTATGCGTTCTGCTGAGAAACAAGAGCAGAAAACAGCAGCAACAGGTGGCTGAACTAGCACTTACTTTTTGCCTTCTTTTATTTCACGGCCGTTTCTGTACCACTTCACAGCTGCTTTCTCTTTGGAAAGCTGGCAACTAAAGACAGCATCATCAAATTCAGTAACTGTTTGGTCCTGCAAATGTTCGATGAAATCGGCAGGTGCTTCTGTGATAATAAGCTCCGCAACAGATTTATCTTGGCCAGCAGTGACGGTGTACTCCCCTTCATCTATAAAGCCACAATCTTTAATAATAAGGGAATGCTTGTATCTGTCCACTTTGTATAAAATGCGGCGGTCAAAAGTGACTTCTTCACCATTCTTCGTCCATGGAAGTTTTACATTGAGACGGTTAACTTTGCACCAGAACGTGACAGATTTCTTCTCCATGGTTTCAATGTCTTGAAGAGGCTCAACAATCCTGAGATCCTCCTCTGTGGTGAGAGATTAATGATATGTAATTATTTTAAACTCTTATCTAAAATTGGGTAGGACTGATATCCTGGATCATTCGCTAGTATAGAGCACTTACCAAGTACAGTTAAATTAGCAGATGACTTGACATGTTCTCCTCGCTGATTTGTTAGTGTTACTGTGTAAACTGCCTGATCATTCAGATGAGCATCTCTGATCCTTAGAGAATACAGTAAATCCTTATGGACCATGATGTATTTTGCGCTGTCAAATACCGGTTCGTTATTTTTGTACCATTTAGCTTTGGCACCTTCTGTATTAACTTCACAGTTGAAGACAAGCTCTTCTCCTTCTTTAACACTTTGGTCTTTCAGCGGAATAACAATCCTGAGTTTTTCTGTAAATGGAATTAGCGCATCATTTGTAAGCTGCATACTGAACCATGCAATAATAGCAATAGCACTTAGACTTACAGTATATACCGCTTTACAGTACTTTACAGCCCTCTCTAAGCAGTTTACAGAGTCAGCATATTGCCCCCAATAACACTCTGGGTCCTCATTTTACCCATCTCAAAAGAATAGAAGCTGAGTCAACCTTGAGCCTGGTGAGATTTGAACTGCCAAATTGCAGTCAGCTGGCAGTCAGCAGAAGTAGCCTGCAGTACTGCACTCTAACCACTGTGCCACCGTGGCTCATAATAGCACGCATAGTAGACGTGCAGAGGAAAAAGAAACTTACCAATCACTTTCAACTGTGCTTTTGCTTTGACATCTCCAAGCATGACAATATAACGTCCCTCATCATCCAAGACAGATTCTTTGATGACCAAGACTCTCTTTTTGCCATCCGAAAATATATCGTATTTGTCACCTGCTTCAAGAACAGTATCGCCTCTGAGCCACTGCACATCAACGCCATCTTTAGACACCGAGCAGGAAAATTCTGCTTTTTGTCCTTCAATAACTTCAAGGTTTTGAGGTTTAGTTATAAACTCTGCTGAAAGCTCTGTAAAAGACATTATGAATTATGATTTAGCTATTAGTGGAAAGAAGACAGATTACTTAAACTGAAAAGTAGTTGTTTTATTCAGCAGATGATACTATGAGTTCCCAGCCTTTTGATAGCCACATTTGGAAATTTGAAATCATGTTGATGGTTTCTACTCTCAC
The DNA here is from genome assembly GCA_032468235.1 of Pseudoxyrhopus heterurus. Taxonomy (NCBI): domain Eukaryota; kingdom Metazoa; phylum Chordata; class Lepidosauria; order Squamata; genus Pseudoxyrhopus; species Pseudoxyrhopus heterurus. The sequence goes on from JANHJO010002802.1 coordinate 131,861, forward strand.
AAACTGATTGTTGGCTTTCTAATATAAGGCACTAATTTACAAGCAGGATTCATTCTATTATCTAAGCTTGCTTTTTTCTCTCTTGGCATCTGCCTAATTAGGGGGTTGGACTAGAAGACCTCCAAGGTCCCTTCCAACTCTGTTATTCTATTCTATCTCTGCCCACCTCCCAAATACCAGTTGAATGCAGCCACCAGGCTTTTTTTTTAAATTACTATTTTTCTAAGAAGCCTATGGGCCCAGAGAACTTCTTGGAATTAAAAAATGATGCATCTTTTGCAGAATGCCAACTTTCCGTTTTTAAATTAGAAAGATGTTCCTGGGTGCCACACTGGGAACTGTGGCGTAACACAGCTAGAGATTGCTTTGGAATAGACTTGAAACTTTTTATGCTTAAGCAGCAAATAAGCCTGGCATTTCACTACCGACTTAACCTCCCACCCTCTCTCTGGTTCTGAAAGATATCAAAGCGAGCATCTCACCATGGACTTTGAGTTTGCCTGTCGTCTCAGTGTTTGGAAGCTTGCAACTGTAGGGTCCTGCATCATCCAGGCAAGCATTGTGAATGATCAGAATTCTCTTTTTGCCGTCAACTTTTTGTTCAACTCTGCCACCTTCTGGCAACTCCTGGTCGCCTTTGAACCACGTTACTTCTGCACCAGGTTTGGAGACTTCACAAATAAATTTGATGGTGTCTGTTTCATTAACTTCCACATTGGGCAGGTTTTTAGTAAAGACAGCTTCCTCCTCTGCATAAAGGAATCATAGTTTTATTTCATGACCACTGCACTTTGCATAAAACAAAACAAAACAAAAGGGATTCAGTTTTACCTATCACTGTAAGCATGCCCGAAGTTCTGGCGGCTTTTGCTTCACAAGCATATTCTGCTTCGTCGTCAAGTAAACATTTGTTGATGACAAGTATCCTCTGTGCCCCTTTTACAATGATTTCGTACTTCTTGCCTTTTTTAATTTCGATTCCATCCCTAAACCACTGTGCCTGCATTAACATTATTGACAAAATATGAAATTGAGCCAAAGGCAATAATAGGTATTAAGCTTTCAAAACGTTAGTAAAGAAACAAAATTTCTATTTAATGATGATATTGGAATCAACATAGTTTGATTTGATAGTTTGAAGTTGATAGTTTGAACCAAACTTCCCAATCTTACTTCTTAGGCCTGGTTATCTAGCTGGGATAGCTTTTTTTTTTAAAGAACTGCTCATATAAATGGGTGCTGTGCCCAGAATTTCAACTCCTGAATGAACAAGTGGAAGATTACATCCCCAGAGCTTTATTTCTAAAAAAAAAACCTGGCCACATGATAAGACAAAATTTATGTAGAAGAAAATTCTCACAGATGCAACTGATTGGGAACCTGGCGGCTGTTTTGATAGGATGACGTGTGAATGGCTTTAGCTATTCTTATGGGGTTATTGGCTTGGACACAGAGAACCTGTAAAGTATATACAGATGCAAAGAAGGATGAGTTTTGTCATTAATTGACAGCCCATTATACTTACGTAGTATTTTCTACATGATGTAAAACTTCCACTAATGGAATCTGGTAGATAATGACTCCCTACAGTCAAAGCCTAGTGAATTTTTTTTAGTTTATGCAAATACTTAGCGTAAGCATAATGGCTATAATCTAATTCTATGATGGAAACAGGTTGAATTCTGATAAGTGATAGGTTTTTCTATATAAAATGTATTCAAAAGTTCAGGTATTAGATTTACTCAATATCACAGACCTTAACAGATGGCCGGGAAATTTCACATTCAAACCGAGCCGCTTCCTTTTCCTTAACTTCAAGATCAGTAAGAGGTTTAAGGAACTCAACACGAAGGGCTGGAAGAGAAAATGTGTATATTTCAATTAAGTACAGACCTATCTAAAAAATTAATCTTTATAACCAAGGCTGCTCTGCATTGACATTTATAGAAGAGCAAAATCAAACAAAATGGAAGTTGTTGGAGGACATATTAAAATGTAGGATAAACTCTGCATGCTCTTAGGGTAGATGACTTTGTTTCATCAGACTATCAGATACAAATCTCCAGTATTACTCTATAGATTATCAATAATAATAAGACTGACATATCCACTTTGGGGGGATATAGTATAATTAAGCCTTTGAATGAAATTGCAGTGAATACTTGCCCTGCAAGAACAAGTAACTGAATACTAAATGGTTCTGATCCTGCTGGATTTTAGGAAGGCCTTGAAGACAGGGCTCTGTTCTTGTGCTTGGGGGTCTGGTAAGCTTCGGGGTGGGAAGCTCTTACAATGGCCGTCCTGAGTATATTACAATAACGGGTTTTGCTACTGATCGTGGAGGGATTTTTGTTTGAATATGGTAACTGATACTTTTATATGCTTCTATATCTGTTTTTCAACTAGTTTTCCATCGGTTGGTTGTTTTAAACTGTTGTGAGCTGTCCAAAGTCACTTAGGTGAGTTGAGTAGCAATACAAATTGAATTAATTAGACTAAAAAAAATGAAAATATTTACTGGAAATGCCAGCAATGAAATTAAATCATCAATATTCGAGGCACAAACTATGGAAGCAAGAACCTTTGGAGAAGCTTAGGAAAATTGAAGGCTACAGAAAAGGAGGCAGCAGAAGACAAGAGGGTTACACAATGTGGCAAGATCCCAAAGGAAAAAAATTGCTGACAGTCCCAGAGAACTCCTGTTCATTGAGACATTAGAAACCAGAAGTGACTAAACAACACAGCTAAGCCTCTTGTAGTTCTTGTAAGGAAAGTACAAGGTGACTTACGTTCAACATTCAAGAAACAAGAAGTTTTGAAGTCTTTAGCATCACAGGTGTATGTTTTAGCATCATCCAATTTGCAGTCACGAATAATAAGTTTCCTGACTCGGCCATCGGCAATGATATCATATTTCTTTGTTTTGTGAATTTCTTGACCATTCTTGAACCATTTGACAGGTGCACTTTCTCTGGATATTTCACACTCCAATTCTGCAGTGGCTTCCTCCTCTACAGTTTGGTCCTCAAGGGGTTTAGTAAACTCCACAGGTGGTTCTGAGGAACAAAATAAACCAGCTGCTTAGATCTTGTGTATTGGGCACAGAGGGAGACAGTTTAATGTAATTGTTAAGGCACCTGGCTAAAAACTGGAAGACTGTGAGATCTAGGTCTACCTTAGTCACAATGTCTGTTGGGTGATCTTGGGTAAGTTACTCTTTCTTAACTCTGGAAAGGAGTGGCAAACCACTTCTGAAATCTAGCCAAGAAAACTGCAGAGACCTGTCTAGGTAGTCACCAGGAGTCAATACACACACACTTCAGAGAAGAATACTATTTTATTATTATTTATTTATTTAGTAAAATTTATATGCTGCCCGACTCCCGAAGGACTATGGGCGGCGTACAACATATTAAAACAATATGAAAAATATAACAATTTAAAAATGCATATAAAAACATTCTCTCACTCAATCACTATCAGCCCCAAGCCTGCCGGCACAACCAGGTCTTAAGTGCGCTAGCTATCTCTTTGATCTTCTTTTAAAGACTGAAATATGGCCAGCTTCCATTTTAGCTTATAAAATAATTATTCAATTAAATACTTTTCCTTATCTAGATCAGCATTATCCAGTACCATATCTGTCATTCTACAAAGCTTACCTTTTACAAAAAGATTTGCTTTAGTTTTGAAATCCCGGGCAGTCAGTGTAACTTCTCCAGCATCTGTTAGCTTCACATCCCTGAGAACAAGAGTATGAACTTTTCCATCAGCACGAGGCACAACCTAAAGGAAAAGAAAATATTGGATTATGGTCTTACCTTAAATATTTATCATGCAACTTCAATTAATACACACTTAATATTTCTGAATGGGGATGTACAACTTTGCCCCCAACTCAAGGCAGCACCAGTTCTTGCCTGGCACATCAAGAACTAAATTCCAGAAGTGGTTACAGTAGGACCCAAATTCATTGGCAATGTTTTATTTTAAATAATTTAATCATCTCTTATATTGCTATCTGTACTTATACACACAGGCATATAATATATGTACATTGAACTGTTTACTTTCCCCAACACATACTATATATGCATTGATTCTACTTCCTCTATGTTTGCTTCTATAACAACTTTTTATATTTCATTGCAATTTATTTAGTCATCAGTAGATGGCAGATATAGTACTCTATTAATGCAGACAGTGAGATTCAGCACTGAGAGAAAAAACTTCCCCAAATTAGGGAAAAAAAGAAACAGTCCAGAAGCTCCAATTCAGATCAGACCAGACATAGATACTGTAATGTATGTAATTTAATCTTATTGATATCTTGTTCTGTCTGTATCTCTTCTAGAGTATAAGCAGCTACATTAGTTTTGGGAATATAATTTGAGAAAAGAGGTCACAGCAGATGATAGCTACTACCATTTTATCTGTTCTCCCAAAGAGAAGTAGTGTCACCTCTGATTAAAACTTGAACGAGAGACCATTAAGAGAACCCAAAGCTGTAGATTAGGTCAAAAATTTGAAAAATAAAATATCTCCGAAGAAGGCAAGGCAATGGCAAACTACACTTGCATTTTTGACAATTAAACAAAATATTCAGGATTGGTGCTTGTAATCAAACTCAGTTCAAAAGAGTATCTTTTTCCTGTGGGGAAAAAAAACCTGGAAAGCTTGCACCCTTCTCTCCAACAGATGCTGCTTGGATTCTCTACAGTCAGCCATTTGGGTTCTATGTGGTCAAGTCCAATGACCACAAAATGTACAGGACCCACTTTGCACCATTGTTTGTCATCAAAGTGAGATAAATGCAAAAGCTGGATTCTGCATAAGTAATGTTTATAGCTGGATTCTGCAAGACTGCATCTACATATGTTCTTCTAGTCTCTTAAACTGATATAAGCCAATAATTTAGAAATAAAAAAAACTAGCAAAGTGATATTAAGAAATAATTACATCAAATCTTCTCACTGAAAAAGAATTAAATGAATCCTTTATGATTGTTGCTGTCCTGATAATCTCTGATTTAATTCAATTGCTGTGTGTTATGCTATGACTTCATGGTGTTTTATTGGAATTTACAGTTTGAGTTTTGCTTTAATCTGTAGAGAATTCTGGCCGTAGCAAAACTGACAAAAGAATAAGTGATCAAATAACTTTAAGAGACGCTTTATTATCTTTAAAATACTTAGGAAACAGTAAACATCGAGTTATCTAGGTACTTAATAAGTTGATAGCCGTTTAGCCTACCATGCGAGAACAACTTACAATTCGAAGAACCTGAAAATATTACGCTAAATTCTCATGCTTAACAAGGCATCAAGCCTTAATTTTAACAAGCAAATGTATATTTTCCTTTGAGGGAAATATGATCTCTATATAAGCCTGTTATTAATAATACTCCAATAGCCTAAATGAATGAACTAATAAAACAAGTGTGAACCTAGGCAGGCCATTTCTTATAATATAGAGACTGATGCTAAAGGTACTTTAAATAGTCAGTGAGCCACATTCCAAGCAATTTACATCTTAGTGGTGCTAACACACACTTAACAATGAGTTAAAAATAGAAAGTGGGAAAGGCTCAGCAAGGATCTCTGTCTAGAGATCTCTGGAAGTGTGGCTGAAACGCCTGAAATAGGAATTTCCCAAACTCTTTCATCCCCTCTAAGAAAAGTGAACTTTAGGTCTGGATTTAGTCGGCATGAATGATAAGGAAATACTAATAAAATAACTGCAGAATATTTATTGCTCCTCAACATCAGCGGTGAAAACATTTATCCAGTTTCAGTAACATCAGTCACCTCCCTGTACATTAATGTTTTAAGAATAGTTTTTCAATTAATAGTTCAAAATAGCCCCTTGCAAGGCAATCCAATACACATCTAGCCAGAAGAAATTCCCACTGTGTTAACTGGGAACGAGCTAAGTGTTTCCAGACTGTAGCTTCAATTAGAGTTTGGAAGCTCCCTAACTGGGGTGAAAAGATGAACAAGAAAGACAAGGAGGGAGGTTAGAAAGTGGGAAAACAATGGGAAATGTCAGGAAGACAGGATGAAGGAAAGATCAGGTACTGTACCTTGTCACTGGGCTCCAATTTTCCCCCCTTCAGGAACCATTCCACTACGATTCCTTCATAGGAGAGTTCACACTCAAATGTTGCCGTTTCACCAGCCGTCACAGTAACATCTTTAAGTGGTCTCACCAGGCCAATGATACGTGCTTGAAGAAAAGAAGAAATCATCTTCAAATTTATCACTTTCACCCTTTATTTAACTGCCATAGAGACTTTTCCCAAGACAGAGAGGGAATATAATCAAACCAAGCTGATTAAATTAATTAGATCAAGGGAAGGGCTGATCTCTGGAGATTCTTTACTCACAGAGCTGGTGGCTTTTCAAAGAACAGATCAGTTAGAAAGTTACTTTGCATCTATGCCCTTGCCAAGCACTACATGCCTCTTGCTAAGATAAGGAGGGAGCCATCCAAAATAGAAACACTTTTCTATTGGCTATAGAAAGAAGTGGTTTCCAACTATACAGGGTTATCCTGTTAATCAATCATCTAGCAATTTCTACAAATTGTGTTATCTCTCCAATCTTAAAACCCAAATTCAAACTCGGAGAAGATAGCTATTAACAAATAATTCATTTATACTACATAGCAACTGATTGGAGAAGCCCTAATTAACCCAATTAATGGTTAGGTTAAAAGCTGATATAATATAAAAAAAAAACCAACTGAATTAGAAGTATTACACTGAATTAACTAACTGAATATAGGTTGTCCTCGACTTAGAAGCCCAATGACGCCCAAACTTTCTGTTGCTTAGTTGTTGTTATGTGAATTTTTCCTCATTTTACAACTTTTCATGCCGCAATTGTTAAGGGAATCACTGCGGTTGGTAAGTAAGTAACATGGTGGTTAAATGAATTTGGCTTCCTCATTGACTTTGCTTGTCAGAAGGTCACAAAAGGTGATGACATGACCCCAGGATGCTGTAACATCATAAATACATGCCAGTTGCCAAGTGTTCGAATTTTGATCACGTGACCATGAGGATGCTTCAATGGTTGTAAGTGTGAAAAACAGTCATAAATCACTTTTGTCAGTGCAATTGTAGTTTTGGACGGTCACTAAATGAATGGTTCTAAGTCAAGGACTACCTGTACTACTATAATAGTGATAAGATGCTGGACTACCTCAATATGCCAGAATATCTGAATCATGACTGAAGACCCCCCCCCCCTCCACCCTTATCTGATTGATTCCCATTCATAAGATTAACAAAAATACATGGGATAAATTAAAAACAAATACATTTCCTTTTTGAAATAGTTTTGTAAGGGTCTTACGTTTCACTCGAAGATGAGCACTTGATTTGACATTGGCTGCTTGGAAGTCTACACCACCAGCCTGGTTCAAGCGTACATTGTAGAGTACAACACAGTGCCTTTTGCCTTCTTCCTTAATCTCACAATCCTTCCAGAGAAAATGTGACATTTATGACTTGTTTTAATAATGGCAGTTCCTCCCAAAATATCTTTTTTTTTTTAAATTAAGGGCTCACTTGCATTCTTTTTATCAACCTCTGTATTTAAAATCGCACATGGAAATTGTTTTTCCTTGCTGAGAATCAAAAGTATGTAGACCTACAATATCTTAATCCCACTGCATTTTGTAAAATGCTATATGAATTAAAAGAAATACATCAAATATTTTCCTGTTTCCTCCTGCTCTTACGAGGGAGGGAAGGAGGGAGGGAGGGAAGGAGAGAGAGAGAGAGAGAGAGAGAGAGGGAGACTGAGACTTCTTAGATAGTCATAATTCTACTAAAATGGGTTGCCATGAATGAAGGGAACGTTAACCACTTTTCTGCCCATAAAGTGTAGAACACAACATGTTGAATCTTATTCAATATTTATCCAACATTTATGTACTACACCAAGAATCATGATTACTCATCAGTGTGATCTACTATATTGGATCAAAGAGAAGCATTGCTTACAGCTGACTGAGTCAAAGATTCTCCTTTCAGTTTCCAGTTTGCATGAATATCTTCCTCGGAGATTTCAGTTTCAAAACGAGCTGACTCCATCTCAAATATTTCTATGCTATATAGAGGACGCACAATAGATATATCACGATCTGAAAAAAAAAAAAAAGACACCCAATATGGTCAGTCATCATGATAAGGTGGCTGTGTTTTACAGTTGAAGGATTGAAAAAGCAGCTGTTGGTTGAAGTCCCATATCCTATTTTTTCAATTGCAAGATTTTTAAGGCATTTAATAATAGATCATAATACATCACAGTATTAAAAAGACTTGCCTTCTATGTTGAGTTTGGCAGATGTCTGGTCAGTTCCACAGTCACAGGTGTATTGACCAATATCTTTTTTCAGTGCCTTCTTGAGGATAAGCATTCTCTTTTTGCCATCAGCTTTAATAATCATGTTCTTAGTGGGAGTTATTTCTTGTCCATCTTTAAACCATTTTACTGGAGCATTTGCTTTGCTAATTTCGCACTGTAAGATAACCTCATCTTTTTCCACTGCAGTGTAATCTTGAAGCTTCCCAGTAAAGTAAGGATCACCCTCTGCAAGTTGAAGTAAATGTATCAAGTTATCAATATTATTAATATGTTCAAAAGCCACAGATGCTTACCAATGGGAGTTTAAATGTTTTCCTTTCTTTATGGGTTCTTGAACCTTTAATGGAGATGTTTTAAATGTTGCATGCTTTAAGGGTAGTGTGTGTTTTTTTGTTTCTTTTTCCAACATATTGACAAAACTTTCCAAAACTAGAATGAACAGCAATAACTAATTCCCAATTATTCTGGAAAAGAAATGGCTGATTTTTTTTTTTAGGAAATAAAATGTAGACATATATATTAAGGTGCTCCACAGCTATTTTTATGTTTAATTTAAAAATCTATATTCTTCGTCTTCATAGTACTTAAAAGGTGGTTGATAACAAACTAAGATGGCACAATAGCCAAATGTTAATAAAAACACAACATGCTGACATAAACAAAGACTCTGACAAATAGAATGTCAGAATAAAATAAAAAAGCAGCGTTAACGAGAATCATAAAAGCTATTTTACTTAGTAAATGTTAGTTTCTGGGTTTCAGGCCTAAAGTTTATTTTCTTACTCTTGTGTCTAAAGGACAGTAATAAAAAGGAGAATTTAAAAAATGATCTCAGCAAGTAAGCACATCGGAAAGTACCTCATCCAAACAAGTCCCTCAGTATGCTGCACAATGAGCAAGACACTTTTTAATATTTAAACAGGAATGGTCTCTGAGATTTGATGTTTTGTATACAGAGTTGAAAAGAGAGCTTGTCTATGGAGTCACTTTATTCTTCTAATAAAGACACTACACAGTTAAACAGACTATCTCCTATAGGTTTACTTAGCTAATGAAGTTGTCTTATAAAATATCATAACAGTTTACAAATTAGAGAGAAATAGCAGTTACAAATTAGCATACAACTACTCCGCAAAATAACAAAACGAAGAAATAAAATATAAAAAATAAGCAACACACCAGAGCCAAATAACAGAGTGCAACGATTAGGGGTACTAAATCTATAAAAACTTTCTGAAAGAGGAAACACTTTGACGACAAAAAGACAACAGAGAGGGGAAAGACGTAGACATCTCTCTTGAAAGGGAGCTCCCCACCCAAATGTAGCCTTTTTAAAGTCTGGAACAAGACTTTCTGAGAAGATCTAAAGATGCTGCATGCAAAATTGGCAGTCTGCCTAGGGCTAAGCTTATATATATTTGGAAGAAATTATCTCTAAAAAGATCCATTAGGCAAACCAAAGTCAGGTCACACGTACCAAGAACTGTAAGTTTAGCTTCACTTGACTTGTCCATAGCTTCCACTCTGATCTGAGATGTGTCATCAATAGTTAGATCTCTAAATGTGAGCGTGTGAAATTTGCCATCATCTTTCATCGAAACAACCTTGGACGTATGGAGCCGTTGGTCATTTTTGTACCAGATGACAGGAATGTTGTCGTGAGAAAGCTCAACAGTGAATTCTGCACTCTCACGCTCCTTTGCTGTTACGTCTTTGAGCGGGGTAATGAATTTAAGACGAATGCCTAAACCATAAAAGCACCTCATTAAGTTAGATTCCGAATGCATGAAGCTATTTAAGTATTAAAAAAACCCAAACAGAAATCGCAGAATCGTTGTGAGAAACAAACCTTCAATGATCAGTTTAGCACTCGTTCGCTTGTCTTCAGCCTCAAACATGTATTTTGCTTCATCCTCAAAAGCTACACTCTTAATAATAAGAGCATGCCTCGTTCCTTCAGATTTGATTTCAAACTTGTCATCTCCTGGGATTTCCTGGGTTCCTTTCAACCATCGGAAAGTCTTTGGTTCCCTAGAGACCTCGCATTCAAACTTAGCTTCATCTTTTTCAAAGACTTTGACATCGCTGAGAGGAGTTATAAAGAGGAGAGGCCGCTCTGAAATAAATCAGGTAATGAAGAGTGTTAGGAATATATATTTTTAATATTGGTTATGCAGGTTATGGATTTAATAAATAACAATGATGAAGAGTGATAAGAAAGATTTGCAAGATGGGCTTAAAGTTGATGCCTTGTGGAGCCTACCTTTCACTTTCAGATTGGCAGCACTTTTAGCATTGGCAGCCTGGAAAGACACCTCTCCTGTCATATCCAACTTGCAGTTGTGAAGAATGAGGATGTGTTTTTTGCCATCTTGAATCATTTCACAATCCTGATTGTTATGGGGGGTGGGGGAAAGAAAAGAAATGTTGTCCTGATACCTAATTCTCTTTAATTTTTAAAAAGAATTCTTTTTAGGTAAAAATGTTACGCTATGGTTTGTTCTTGCTGCTGTTGAAAAAGACTTACAGGTGAAGCTGTTAAAGTTTCTCCCTTTAACTTCCAAACTGCAGGAACATCAGGCTCAGAGATTTCAATCTCAAATCGTGCTGTTTCGCCAACGAACACATCCACACCATATAAAGGCCGCTCTATGTTTATCATTCGAGCTGCAATATACACATATGCAAAGTATCTTAAGATTTCTTGCTCGGATCAGTAAATGTAAAAGGTTCAAAAGAAGATCTACGTATAGGAAGACAATCACTTACGCTCAACCTTGACTTCACAATTTGTCTTGTCAGTTCCACAATCACACTGGTAATTTCCTTTATCAGCATCTGACACCTTCTTAATTTTCAATATGCGACGCTTGCCGTCGGTCTTTATGGAGATTTTCTTGGAAGCTACCAATTCCTCACCATCTTTATACCACTTCACCGGCACATCTTTACTAAGTTCACATTCCAAAATGACATCGTCTTTCTCAATAGCAGTATAGTCTTGTAATTTGACCGTGAAATATGGATCCGCCTCTATAAGATATGGGTTGGGTATGAAGTAGTCATTTGTTTCAAGAAGTTAGTTGTTAACAGTGAATACATAAAACCATAAACAATTAAATACATAAACATTAAAATACACAGAGATTGTACTTGACAACACATGACAACATAGAATATTACCTAAGACTTTTAGTTGTGCTTGTGTGTGCAAATCCTTTACTACAGCTTTGATTTCAGAGATATCATCCAGTGTCACTTCACTTATTTCCAGTTTGTGATTCTTCCCTTCTGCAGAGATATGAACTGTTCTACTGTTATGAAGTTTTTTGTCATTTTTATACCAGGTTACAGGCATATTTTCATGAGAAAGTTCGAAGTCAAAGTAAGCGGTCTCTCCTTCCTTCACTGTCTGATCTTTGAGGGGAGTGATGAATTTCAGCCTAATACCTGAAAAGGAGTAAATGGTAATGAAAGTAAATGCCATATGGCCATATCCAGCAGTAGCTTTAAATGACTGATTCTTCTTTTAGGGTTTACTGCTGAATTTTTCAAAGTAATCAACTTGCCTTCTACAAACAGTCTTGCTGTGGTCTTCTTCCCTTCAACTTCAGCAGTGTACTCGCCTTCATCATCAAACTGAGAATCATTGATAACTAGAATATGCTTCTTTCCATCTACAATTATGTCGAATTTGTCACCAACTTTGAGGATGTCAGTGCCTTTGGACCATATGACATTGGCTTCTCTGGTTAGCACACATTCAAACCTTGCCTGCCGTTTCTCTGGCACGGTCACATCTTTCAGGGGCACAGCAAAATCCAGCTCAATCTCTGTGAATAAAAAAAAGAATATTCCATCAATATACAATGTGAGATTTATTTATTTAATTTATTTGCCACCCATCCCGCCACAAGATGTTTGTTATCAGTACTTGAATTAACACATCAAGTATTTTAATAAAAAAAAAAACCATACCTTTTACTGTTAAGATGGCTGCAGTAACTGCATTCAAAGCCTGGTAGAGAACTTCCCCGGCCTGATCTAATTTGACTTTATGTAGGGTTAAGAAGCGTTTTCCTCCTTCAGCTTTGATCTCACAAGTCTGAAAGAATGTAAATATTTATGGATAAGGATACTGATTGTTTTTCTTTTTAAAAAAAATACTCTTATAATTTCCTTGTGATAACAAAACCCACTACAGAATTATATGGCCTTGGACCAAGGTGCATTTATTTATTATTATTTTCTATCCATAGATCTACCTTTCCTTGTCTTGAGCTACTATTAGTTACTATTAACTATAAACCGGCAAATAGATGGGGAAGAAATGGAGGTAGTGACAGATTTTATTTTCCTGGGCTCCAAGATCAATGCAGACGGGGAC
>JANHJO010002802.1:148868-175249 GCA_032468235.1 Pseudoxyrhopus heterurus
ACAAACGTGCCATGTTAAAAAAAAATTCCTGAAAAGTAGGACAATCTTTACCTCATTCATAACACATGCTCAAGATGGTGTTTCTGAGAAGAGCAAGTCTTGTCAGCTAAATATTTAATTGATGCCAGTGCAGCCATAGAGAATCAGTTTAATGTTAAAGGCTCTGTCTGCAAATCAGGAGACTGTGAATTCTAGTCCTGTCTTAGATATAAAACCAGTTAGGTGATTCTGAGCCAGTCAATCTCTCTCAGCTCTAAGGAGATAATGGCAAACCATTTCCAAACACAATTTTTTTTCAGCCTGAGGACCAGAATTGGACTTAAATAATCTACCAAGAGACACGTTCCAAAATGTCAGTAAGGCAATGACTAAGAAGTGGATGATCAGGGCAAAAACTACATTTGGATGGGTCAGAAGAAAAACAGAATATTTTCAGACAGGCATTTAAATTGCTTTCATTTAACTGACGTATTTCCCATGTATTTAATGAAATCTTGTTATTACTCCATTGTCAGTGAGAACTTTTGAAGGAACTCTTGTAACAATACCCCAAGGTTTTTTTTTATAGCTGCACGCAATACTGGCTCTCTAGTTATATATAAGTCTTATCTCCTGTCAGCCTACTTAAGAAGACAAAAAGAATAATGATTAGAAGGAGATTGCAGCACATGGAAAGAATGAACACAGGGTTTTATGATGGCATGAAACAGAGATAGGTAATTTAATTTCAGTTAACAACTCCCAAAACACAACAGGAGCCTAGGTATGATTGTGTAACCCACTGTGTGTGCAGTACTTCAAACTTTGTGATATACTTTCCAACAAAAAAGACATTAAAACACATATATTAGAGAGGAGACAAGAAAAGAGGCACTAGTAAAAATAACATCCAGTAATTGCTTTATTTTAGGGGACTTTTTACAACAAAATATTTGAAGCAAAATTGAACATAAAATTACATATTAGATGATATCAATGCACGAATATCTATTCATGGCACATGTTAAGTCAGAAACTGATGGAAACAATAGAATATAGTTAAGACTAAAATATGAAAATCAATGATTAGATTATGAATTATATACAGAAGATCTCATTTCCAGTCTAATGGAAAGACTAAGGCTGAAGAATTAGATCATAGCCTGGAGAATTCCTGAGGTGACTTCCTACCTCAGTGGGAGAAGTGCTGTCATGATGTCGTCCTTCCCTTGGGAGATAATTGAAGTGTGGGAAGATGCTGGAGAGAGAGAGGACTGTGCAGTGGAAGGATAGGAAGCAAGGGGACCTGCAAAGTGCTGGACGTGCACTCAGTCACCCATTAATAAGGCAAGTGTAGGAACACCACTACCTACTCAACATTTTTGTCTTTTGAAATGAAAGTGAACCCATTATCCATCAGGTAAAGGGGTAACGGATGATTACTTTTCACACAGTATAGCTAAGTGCTTTATTTCCTTTACTTCAAATTTTTTACTAAGCAATTTTCTTGTATTTGGAAGCCTGGGATTTTTTCTGCAAAGTCCTACCCAGGCAGCCTCAAGATCGGCACACACAGCTCTGGCTGTGTTGTACTCTAAGATAGTTGGAAAGCACCACATTGGGAAGGCTAGAATAGACAAGAAACAATTTCCCATGATTACAGAGACTGATCCTTTCCCAGCGTTATGTGGGAAAAATAGGACTTAAGCTTCTGCCTTCTGCATGCAAAGTTGACATTGTTCTCTCACCCAATGCCAAAAAGCATTTGGATGTAAAGCCTATAGATCTACCATTAGAATGATGATGATTAAACTATCAAAAGATGAAGTTTCCATTTTTAAACACATACACACAGAGCATGCATACACAACCACAATCTTTAAGAACAATTAGAACCTGCTGTTTAAAAGTGTTGTCCCTATAAACCCTACAAACACATAGCTGGAGGTGATGAAAGCTAATATTGATTGTAAATAACTTGAGTCAAGGATTATGTTTTTCTGCTGTGAACATGTGCTATCTTATAAAACATTATCTGCATGTGAGAATTCTAGAGAAATTTTTTTATCACACGGCCAATCTATGGTGATAACATACATAAAGAACCTTTTCTTATAATAGGCATTGTGTTTACTTGCAGTTGGCTGAACAACCACAATCTTTCAGATGCACCTTTGTAATTAGCTATGGATTGTACCATTGTACCAGATAGCATTGGAAGGGGACTGCAAAGAACAACTAGTCCAACCTATTGCAATGTGCCAGAAAACCAATTAAACCATCCATAAGAGACTCATCTTAAAAACCTCCAGAAATGAAGAACTCATGTCCTCCATAGATTGACTATTCCACTTTTGTATAGGGTTACTTGTATATATTACATTGTGCAGGATATACAATCAATCTTATTTTGTATTGTCCATATTCTTCATATATGTAATGGCATTGCCATCACACCAGGTGGTGTAATGATAAGTTTGAAAACCAAAACAGTAGTAACGCAGAATAGTATCTCCATACAACATTGGGAGTGGGGCGAAAGCCTGATGTGTATCCTGAATACTCTCTGCGTATATGTGAGGGTGGGGGAGGGAATGCATATATGCAAGGGTCAGCAAATCTGTGTGCATGTGGATATGTGGATGCACAGGATGGTCTTAAGGCAGCCCCTGGAGAGGAAAATGTTGGGTACTCACGGTTCAAAACCTTCAGAGGAGTTGTACCCTTCTCTTAGGAAGTATTGAACATGTGTAATATGTCACAAATATATGCTAAAATACATTAGTTTAGCTTTGATTATAATGTAGGACTTCTCCAAAAGCAGAAAAACTTTCTCAAGCCATGGCTTAAAGGCTATGAATGATAATGAAAATCCTTGGTGCATATTTTTGAACATTGTGATATCACATGCTTGTTGATGTTTTGGTCTTCAATACTCCAATTCACCATGGAACAAAAAACAATCTTCCTTTATAAAAGGTATATCATTCATTACTGGGGTGAAAATGCCACAAATTAAGCTGTTTAAGTTTTTTTAGAAAAAATCAAACAGAGAATTAAAATATGCATTTTTTCTTAATGCAAAACATTCTCCATTATTCAAATGTCAATATTCAATTTGCAGCATGGCCATAAAACTCTCTTCTCTCAGTACCATTCTGTCTTTAAAATAATAGGTTATTTCCCCCCCTCCCCCTTTTCTCAGCTCATTTGTACAAATGAGTGTAACGTATTGTGAAATCCCTAATATTCAGCTAAATTCAGTAATTTGCGTCTCTTAATAGTAATTAAAACAAAATGCAGAAAAATCATTGTCTTTTTTTTAAAAAAATGATCACCATTCATTGAATTGGGTTGACTTAAATATTGGATTTATAGTGAGTTAATTTTGTCTTCTATTACCTTCTTCATTAAAAAAAATCTGATGCTTGCAAAGATAAATTATTCTAGGGCAATGCAACTAACTCTAAAGCTGTAGAATGATAGTACAGTTATGATTTTTCCTTAACTACGTATATAGCTAGCCTATAGAACATTCTCTCTAGCCACTTATCTATCACTTAAAACTCATATATATTCAGACAGTGGTTTTAGCTGTTTCTGTTGTTATTTCTCATTATGAAACTTATAGAAAGGTGAATGAATATAACTGAAGATTTGGTAGACAAATGAAA
Source organism: Pseudoxyrhopus heterurus (assembly GCA_032468235.1). Lineage (NCBI taxonomy): Eukaryota > Metazoa > Chordata > Lepidosauria > Squamata > Pseudoxyrhopus > Pseudoxyrhopus heterurus. The sequence continues at coordinate 152,522 of JANHJO010002802.1, forward strand.
ACCATGGTTTTGAACTAAAGCATTAACAAGTACCGTATAAATTATAGGGGTTTTCTCATGAGCTTATCTTGAGGGGAAGACCAATGACACAATGATAGAGCTTTGTCATACATACAGAAGATGCCAGATCAGTACCAACGTCTCTACATTAGTTTGCAAACAGACTGAAATTCCTATTTAATAGTGAAGAGCTGGACTGTGCAAACTTTTTGAAGCAAAAAGGATCTTCAGATGGTATGTACAGTGTACAAATCCAGGACAAAACATAAATTGAAAATCAACCTTTATGGTAAATTAAGTAAGGCTAATATTATTAAATTGGTTTTCTTAGTGTATTTTTCTCTGATCAAATAAAAATTACAGCTTTTTTAAAAACCATCTGGGAGCTGCCTGTCCTCAAACTTTAAATAACTGCATAGACTCCCAGGACTTGGATTATGGAGCTTTAATGTGGTTACTCAGTAATACAAGATGACTTATTGTCATGCTTATTGAAGAAAGCATTTGACATTCTGAATTGCTATCGATTTTAATTACATTTTACTCGCTGAATCTCTGTTGGTTTTAATTTATCAGAGCTATCTATGGGGAAACATTAGAAATAAAAAGTTGTAAATGGTAACAGCTGTTCTAAACACGGGTATGAGTGCTAAAGTTGAGATATAATGCAAAGCTTTAAGTAAGGAGCTTTCTGGGAAAAATATCTTAGGATATTTTCCAAAGTTCTAGAAATGGTGCTGGAAACCTGGCTTGGAAATGGGAACATTGTGGGGAGAAAATATAGTCAAAACTAAACTAGTATAGGTTGAGGAGGAATAGAAGTGGGGTTTTTAAATCGAGCTCTGAAAAATCAGCAATGTGGCTGCTCATTAGAGAAAAATTAAGAACATTGTTTAAAAAATTCCAGTCCTGATCCAATTTACAATGCTTACAAAGAGAACAAAGAGAATGTGGTTTCTTCCCAATACTGTACACTATTATTTGTTTGTAACCCTCCCCATCAGCTGTTGGACCATAAACCAGGGAGCATTTCTAAGTGCCTCAAGCTATTATGGAAAGTAGGGAAAAATTCTTTTTTTCCTGAGAAGAACAGTGACTGATTAAATACTAGAAAAATGCAATGTTTCAGAAATAAAGCATGGCCTTAAAGAAAAAATTTGGATCCCAATGTACAAATTAGTAATAACCAAATTGTCTTGCCCTCTCCCACAAGTCAACATATGCAAAATTCCAAAACTATGAAAATCAGATATGTTTATAGAGCTCTTCAACCAGAACAAACCCATGATAAAGTATTTGTGCAGACAGGCCTGTAAGCTTTTGATTGGTTGATTGATTATGTGCCATCAAAACATTTTTTTTTTTTTTACTTCTAGTGACTACATAGACATATATGTTTTTGGAGAGAATAAATTATGAGTGTATGAGTGCAAAACAACTATGGCTACTTTTTTACAGATGCTCCACATTCTTTGCAAATGCTTGTGTACAATTATTGGGCTCCATTTTGTCTAATAGTTTCTTTTTTAAAAAATAATAATCATGCACTCTTTTGGAACCTCAACACACTTTTGCCATATTTTCACTGCATAGAAAAATAAGAACAAAAGGCTGGACTTCTAATTGTGAGAATATTAATCTCACCAGTGGGGAAAATACTGTCACTGACTTATAAAGAAAAATGCCAAATTACTTAAACCTGTATCTGAAGAAAGAAAACTCAAGGAATTCCTTCCATATCCCATTCTGAGCAAAGTCAACAATTTTGAACCATTTCAGTAGATCCACATGTGCATAAGTGTGTTTGATATAGCAGTGGATACTTATTACCTTCTCTTTTTTTTGTGCCTTGGTTCCCAGTGACTGCTTGGAAAGGCCCCAGTTGCCTGCCATCAATTTCAGAAGTGGCTTACCAAGGGATTCTTCTTAGGGCGGAGAGAAAGTGACTGACCCAAGGTCACCCATCTGGCTCCATGTTTAAGGCAGGACTAGAAGTCACAGGCTCCAGGTTTCTGGTCTAATGCCTTTAAGCAACACACCAGGTTGGCTCTCATGTTATGTTCCTCAGTGGAACCTTATCTAAAAAGACATGAAATCTGTTTCTGAAATTATCATGTCATCATGACTCTCTCCACACTGCCCATGATTTGTATCGGGGCTACCAATTTTTAAACAGTCTTGAAGAAATAGATGGGATATAAAGCTAGATAATAATAAATAGATAAATAAATAGAATTGTTGCATTCCCCCTAAACCAACTTCTAACTACTCCCCACCCACTCACCTATCCCCGGGCCAGGCTACTCTACAGATAAAGCTTCTGTCCTAAATGTTTTTACAATCCCAAGATTGCAATCTTCTTCCTACTAATTCTTCAGGGAAAAACCCTTTAAAAAGACAAGGAACTTTTCTGAAGTACATAGCCAGTTGCACGACAGAATTAAATCAATGACAACAGGTAGGTATAGCGGATAGATCTGGGAAAACATAAACTCATGACAAAAGTGAATTCGATAAAGCAGAAAACCCCATCATTCATCCACCTCACCCTTTTCCCTCCATGATTCAAAACCAATGAATATTAGAAAGAACCCCCCCCCCCAAAGTAAAAACCTTACTTATCAGAAGGAGATGGAAGAGGGAGAGGCATGGAGCAGAGAGCATCAGTTGCCCAGGTGTCAAAGTAAAGTTTTGCATGCAAAATTGAATGTGAAGGAAAAAATCAGGGACAGGAGGCTGTGCCGGATACTCACAGATTCAACAAATGGGTATCTGCCTTCACTTGCCAGGATGATATTTCATCTTCTTCTGTCTTCCTCTTTCTTTTATATAAGGAAAAAAGGAATGCCTGAATCCAGTGTCTTTTACATCGAACCGTGAAGCCTTTTTATCTCGTTAACTTTCCTTCTCCTTTCAAGCACCTGGTTATCTTTCTTTCCTTTGGCTGCTCCTCCTGGGCTGACATACCTTCTCCTGGCCCCTTTGCTCCCACATCGGCCTGCCTGCCTGCTTGCTGTCTGCCTTTAATACTCTCCCACCTGGTCTTCTCTAGTCACTGCAGGTAAGAAAGCTCTCTTCTAGCTTCTAATGAGTGGAGCCCAGCCCGGCTCTCCTTCTGCTGAATGAAGGGAGAGGGTGGGTGGAGGGGGGCTGCTTGTCTCCCAGGGTTAGGCAGATCAAGATGTATGTCAGTTGCGCTTGGGAATGGTGCCACCAGCCAATCAGCATCGATTTAGAGGGAGCAGGCAGGAGGAAAAGGAGAGAGAGAGAGAGAGAGAGACAGAGAGAGAGAGAGAGAGAGAAGAGAGAGAGGGAGAGAGATTGGCGGAGTGACAGAGGGATTATGATAGAAGGAAAGAGCATGGAGTAGAGGAGGAAGAGGGGATGTGAGGGGGTGTAAGAAGAAAAAAGGAAGCAGGAGGGGATGTGCAGTTATAACAGATGGTGACAGAGCAGGAAAGAGAGGAGAGAGGTAAGTGGGCGGTGGAGGGAAAGGGGAAAATATGGAAAGAAGCTCAGTGATGCTCCTGGAGGGGTGCTGAGAGGAAAGGTCTCCAGTCTAGAGCTAAGCATTCATTGTGAAGGCTGGATTTCTTGCCTGGTGCCTATTGATTTCTATTTGTGCTTTTGTTCATCCAGGATTTCTGTGAAGTTTTACAGACTTACACATTCAGAATTCCTTGCTATAATGCCTGCCTTTCAGGGATGCCAGGTATACCTCCACCATCCACCATCTAACTTGTTAATTTATAAATATGCTTTGGCCTTTCTTAATTTGATGTTATGCAACTTGTTTATATGTGCCTTGTGAGTGGGGGGGGAGGGGAGGGATGAGGATTCCTGACCCAAAATGTCAGTAAATAAATAGAATAAAAACAGGTTCATGTTGAGTAGAAATCGGGAGTTGACTTGGGGTCCCCAGAGAGACTTGACTTTGATGCCAACTGGATGGAAGCATCTTGCCAACCTTGACTGAGCTCCAAAAAAAACACAAAGTAAGGTTGGATCTAGTTAGTTACGGATGCTTGCAGGAGATGTTCAAGAACAATTGTTAAGATGGTGGCCAGACAGTTCTGACGGGTTCCGGAGAACCGGTAGCGATAATTTGGAGAACCGGCAGATCCCACCTCTGATTGGCCGACCACATAGCCACACCCACTAAGCCACGGCCACAGAACCAGTAGTAAAAAAAATGAATCCCACCACTGATGGTGGCCATGATGATGTGAAAAAAAAAACAGGTGAACTTCCATTGCTCTGTGGTGGCCACCATCTTGTTTTGACCATGCCTTGGGACCAACACTGCAGTTGGGATTGGATGGGAGTCTCAGAGAAAATCTCAGGGTTGGGGTCTTGATTGGGAAACTGAAACACATCCAAGAAGGCAAGAGAAAACTTCTATCGATCTATCGACCTGCTGACCTACTTTTCTCTCTCTGTGTGTCTCTCTCTCTACCTCTCTATTTTTCTATTTCTCTCTCTCTCTCTCTCTCTCCCTCCCTCTCATCTATTGATCTATCTGTTGATCTGTCAATCTCTTGATCTATCAACTTATTGACCTACCAATCTATCTCTCTTTCTCTCTCATGACATATCAATCTATCAATCTATTGATCTATCTGTCTATTGATCTATTTATCTGTTGACCTACTGACCTACTTCTCTGTGTGTGTGTCTCTCTCTATATATATATTTCTCTCTCTCTCATCTATTGATCTATCTGTTGATCTATCTGTTGATCTATCTGTTGATCTGTCAATCTCTTGATCTATCAACTTATTGATCTACCAATCTATGTCTCTTTCTCTCTCATGACCTATCTATCTCTTGACATATCTATCTATCAATCTATTGATCTATCTGTCTATTGTTCTATTGATCTGTCGACCTATTGACCTTCCTCTCTGTGCCTCTCTATCTCTCTACCTCTCTATTTCTCTCTCTCTCTCCTTATGTATTGATCTATTGACTTATCTATTGATCTGTCACTCTTGATCTATCTGTCAATCTATTGATCGATTGACTTACTAACCTACCAATCTCTCTCTCCCTTTCTCTCAACCTATCTATCAATCCGTCAATCTATTGATCTATCTATCTATTGATTTATCGAATTACTGACCTACCAACATATCCATCCATCCATCCATCACCCATCCACCCACTCATGTCTGTCTGTTCGTCCATCCATCCATCCATCCTCCATCCATCCATCCTGCATGCCACCCATCTTGTCTAGACAACTTCCCTACTATTGACCCCTGAAGATATCAAGAGTACTGATTGACTTCCCTTTTACCCTTGCAAACATTATATAAACATATCATTTACCCACTGGGAAAACTGCAGCTTCTCATCTTATTCCCACTTTCAATAATCTTCCCTGTCATAATCTATATCCATTCAAAATATCAGAGCAGGCTTGTCCTTGTAGCCTTCAACTCCAAATATGTCCTATCGATGATGAGGTTGGTGCTGGGGTTTTCTCCTTTTTTTCGTTCCTTCCCTTTCCAAATAACTTCACCATCTGAGCAGTTCCATCATTAACGTTACCTGAGACACAATATTTCCTTTGGATCACTTGGGTGTTATTTCAGTCTTACTTCCTCATTTTGGAGGAGATAATAGTAGCATTTAACTTAAGTGGAGGTGTGCGTACAATATGAGTCCACTCTTTAATACCTAACTGATTTTTTTTCTTATTTTTCTACTGTATTAGGGATGCTATGACTCTCACTCCCCTCCAAAAATTCATTTTTCATCTCAGTTACAACCGAATCTCTTTCTTGAGGTGGGTGGCTACAGTCGTTAATTAAATAAACGTATAAATCATATTCCATTTAGAAGTTTTCTGCTGCGGGGTGGATAAATTCTATTTGCTACGGGCTTTTGTAAAAAGCGATCATTTCATCTTTCCAAAGGGGTTTGGATTTGCTACAGCCGACAGCAAGATTTGTATTTAACTCCAGTGCAAGAGGAGGAAAAAAAAAACAACAACCCTTGAACCAAAAACAGACTCACAATTTCTCTTAAATTTGAATTAAACTTCTTTTAATATAGTCAATTAAATGATGTCAGACCTGGGTTGCAAAACCTTGAACGAGTCCAGAGTCACAGCAGGCAGTTTTCTATCTCTCTCTTCATTGCCCTCATGTGGACATCTGGATTTTTGCAGCCCAAATTGGACATCCTTAAATTGTTAGAAATATGCGTGCAAATTGGCCTGTATATATATACTAGCTGATGACCCGGCAGTGCCCGGGTATAGTCGGGGCTAACACTGTTAGTAGCTGTATTTGTGTCGGTTTGCATACATAGTCAGTTGGTGCTTGGGCATTGTCCCTCCGATTTGCATACATTGTCAGTTGGTGCCTGGGCAGCAGCTGCAGTTCCCTTGCACATGCTCAGTTCAGTTTTTTTTATTTTTTTGGTGCGAGTGTGAACTTTGCCACCTTTTTCGGGGTGACAGAGCCCCCAAAACCATTCCTAACTGTGACAGTGCTGATCTTACTATGTTTTTCTATCTATGTTCCAACTTTGGGGAATATTAATGGAGGGGTGTAGATTTCTATAGAGCACATACAAACACACATCCCCACCGGACTTCTCTTTTATAGAGATATACCAGAGTTCGCCAATATTTCTGGCTTTGCGGACTGGTGGGGATGGAGAGGGGACTGTTTCATACGAGTGGCCAGCAAGTGCATGCACACACCTCTATTTGTGCAAGCAGCATGCTCGTGTGCCTGCCTCTCAGTTAAATGGAGCAAGCGCACACTTGCACACTGCTAGTGCAAGTGATGATGAGCATGCGTGTGCACTCGCCGGCCATTTCTGAAGTCCGGTTGCAAACCCCTCATGGCCCATTAGTGAGCCGCAGCCCACAGGTCACCCCTGCTGTATACAACACACACACACACACACACACACACACACTTCTGTTCAAACATTGTTGTGCTGCATACATGTATAGAGGTCTGGAATATCAGTGCATTGTGTCCTGCCATAATATCTACATCTTACAAGATATGCTTACAAGAAAGTTCTTGAGAAAGAAAGTGGCAACAGAAGGTCCCTATATTTCCTAAACTTTCCCATATAATGGTTTTCACCCTCCCCCTAGAGGAAAATATAGCCTAGCAGCTCACTATTCACAAGTACACTTGTCCTAACTCCTCCACGTATAATTTATAGCTACTAGGTATTATTGCAATTCTGAGCCACCCAGAGATGGGTGGTCATACAGATCATTAAAATCATTAAAACAATAAAACAAAACAAAACATATGCACAATTGGTGTCATTACATACAAAACATATGCACAATTGGTGTCATTGGGTAGAACAGTAATGCAAATGAATGAAGTTATTAGAAAGCCAGAATTCATACCAGCTTTCTTTCCAACCACTGGAGCCATCACAGGAGCAACTTCAAGTGCTGGTTCTGCAACTGGCTTAGGAGATTTCAGAGCTGTGGAAAGAATTAAGCGGCATTTTGAAAACGAAAGTTTCAAATCTCTGTTTATGTGCATACATTTCAATAACACTTTGATTACTAAATTGGCTAACAGCGTGTTTAAAAATGGCTTACCTACAGCAGGCTTTGGTTCAGGAAGCGTTGCTGGTTTAGGTTCTGGAACTTTGAACACAAAAATAATAAGTTGATTAATGAACCACCATGGAGATAGAGTACAGCTAGAGTGCAAAGGTCAAAGAGACAGACACAACAGCAGAAGACAATCACTTCCATTTAACTGTCATAATCTTCACCCCTGCAAACATAACTGGTTTGAGCCATGCAGAGTCAAATAAAAGCATCATAAAGGAGGAGGAGGAGGAGGAGAAGAAAAAAGAAGAAGAAATAATTGGATATGGCAGAATGAGATAGACAGTAGTTAGAGCAGCATAAAGATTGTAGCATTTATGGTTGCTTGAAATGAAAGATTCCTTTATCTTGCATACCAAGATCAGCTTCAAATTTAGTTTATAGCAGCAAAGAAAGGAGCAATGCCATTTATGTATACCTTTGGCTGGTTCAAGCACTGGTTTTTCTATTTGTTCTTTTTTCTTGATTGGTGGAATCTCAATTTTCTTCTTTTCAATCGGTGGCACTTTAAAAAAAACGTTTTATTCGGAAGCTGAATGTAAACATTTGGACTCCCAATATATTATTCGCCATGAAAAAAACATAGTGGTAAGGTGGTATTATTTTTTAATGAAAAAGTTGGCCAACCTTACTAAGTATGTCAAAGATGACAAAAGACATACAAAAGACAAGACAAAATAAGAGTTCACAGAATATGAATCAGTAATAGCCTTTCTACTGGATTTCTTTCAAGACTCAGAAGGAAAAAATGTACAGAAGGGTGAGAAGAGATAAACCTGTTAACATTATATATTATGTCCAGAACTTGGGGGAAATGTTTGAATTCAGTATCTTTTTAGATTTTATATTGTATAGGCATTAACAATTGAAAATGGGATTCCTATATTGTGGTTTATGTGCTAAAAGTATTCATGAAACTGGACTCTTATACTGAGTTTGTTAATGGATAATTTCATAGCTATCTTCTTTTTATTTGTACCTTCAGGCTTCTTAATTTTTTCAACAGGCTTCGGTTCAACTTTAAGTGGTTTCTCTGGCTTAGGTTCTTCCTCCTCAGGCTTCTTAACAGCTTTTGTGACTTTAAAAAAGAAAGCAATTTTTTTTTCAAAACACACCCTCTATTTAAATATATATATATATAGGCAAACAGAAGAAATATAAAGGGTCCAATAGTGAAACCACATATTGAATTCTTTAATTCAAGTTACACAATTTGCAGTTGGACAGTGAGGAGCAAGTTGATGAACTGATTACCAAATTAAAATTGCACGACATACACGTTTATCGCTGATTCACATGAAGGAATTTCTTTGGAGGGAGGATGAAATCAAATGCATTTTTTATTAAAAACTTAAAAAATCCTTCTAGGAACAAGAATGACAGCAGGTCATTTTATGCTGTAAATACTAGGGTGATCAGAAGTTCTGAAAATCTGGAATTTCTATCAGATGCTTAGCGGAAAGAACCCTGGTGGCAGAGTGGTTAGAAAGCAGTATTGCAGGCAAACTCTGCCCACAGCCTGGAGTTCAATTTTTTTTTGGGGGGGGCCCTCAATGTTGACTCAGCCTTCCATCCTTTCAAAGTCGGCAAAATGAGGACCCGGATTGTTGGGGGCAATATGCTGACATCGTAAACCACCCAGAGAGTGCTGTAAAGCACTATGGGGCAGTATATAAGTCTAAGTGCTATTGCTATCTAGACGGTAAGAAACATGAAAAGGTTTCATCTGAATGAGCAGATGCATTATTTGCTTGACACTAGTGTCTAAGAGCTCCCAAAAATATGTACCGGGGAATGGGGGAGGTTACACAAGTAAAGTAATGTCTGGTAATAGTATGATTTCATCTCATATTGTTAGGTAGCAATGATTTTGGAGTGTGATAGTAGTCTATGATGCCTATTTTGTTTTTTAATAATAAAGACCAATAACTCTACCTCTTTTCAGAACCACTTCTTCCTTAGGTGTAGGAGCAGGAGCCGCAGGAAGTTGTTTCCGTGGTTTCAATCCAAATGCTTGAAATGATATCAAATTCAGAATAAGCGACAGTGATAATTGTCTATACCTTATATCAGTATTTGATGTATTAAAAGAAAGAAATACTAAAGTTTAAGAGATTAATGTATATGTTGAAATCTTTTGGGTAAAAAAGTGGCTTTCAGTTTCATTGGAGCCAACGCCAAATATAGAAAAGTTACCAAATTTCTAATTTTCTGTTAATCTTCTGTTTCTAAATACTTTTCTCAGACATTTATTATTAAAATATCAACAGCAATATTTGTAACAGAAGATAATGTTTGCATTTTTATGAAGTTTTTGTATGTGCGTGTAAGCATTTCTGTCATAAGCAACAGAAGAGCCAGTCAGAAATGAAAGCATGCTGAAATGAAATCTAAGTGAAATGAAGATACCACAGAAAGACACACATGGAAAGAAAAACTTGACAGCAAAGTACAAGAATATCAAGAAAGAAAGAATAAGCGTGCATTATCTCACAGCAATGCATGGGAAGGGGAAGAACCTTTCTGAGGTATGTATAGCCTGAAATCCTTATATTGGTATGTATCATGCAATTTATTATTTCCTATCTATGTCTATCAGTGAAAACAACAATTTCTGCTGAAATCCCAATACTTTTTGTATATTGAACATTCTCTTTATTTTCCAAGCTACAGTATATAATTCAGTTTGCCCTAAGAATCTCCATACTGAAAATATAAGTAACGGAAAGAAAATTCTTGAGAAAGAAAACTCAGATTCTTGTTTTCAGTCAGAATATTGAGTAAAATGCAAGATGAATATACATTGTTTCTTTTGTTATTCAATTTTTTTTAAATTTTCATATACAGGAAATAATCATATATTTTTTTATCATAACTTCCGCTTTGGCCTTTAGACATACATGCTTCTAAATAAATGTTATCACTATCATGTATTGAGAAAGCTATAAACATTCTTAGACCTATTCATCTGGCTTTGGAGTGGACATTGTAATACTTTCATTTCAATAGTAGATCGTTGACAATATGTACATGCAGCTTTCTAATTTGCTATACTACTAAAAAAAAAATCCTACAAGTGGGAAAATGTAAATCTTGGAGCAGCAATTAAATAATTAATGGACTTGAATGCATTAACTCAGCAAATAAGTTAATATTAGGTCATCTTAGTAAACCAATCATTACCAAATAGCAGTGTTAGAATAAAAACTATGTAGAAAACGTTCAGTTAATAATGCATTAATGTATTAATATTGTGATTCTATACTTTACAGAGAAATTAGTGAGCATAATAAGGCTTATTCCCAAGTAAATTGGGTATAATATGGCAGGCCAAAGGTCTCATATTTTCAGAAAAGGTTATTGTGCATCAAATATGTATTAGTTATAACAGTTGAGTCTTAATAAGATTAGAAACTGCTTGATATTGTTGCTTATACCTTTAAGCTGAACCGTTTCCTCCTTAACTTCCTCTTTTGGTGGGATAGGAACACGGGGTTTGGGTTTTAGGGGTATCTTCTTTTCTGGCTCTGGTTCTTTGAATGATACGTAGTAGATTTTAGAACTGGCATAATTATGCTGTTCACTTCAGGTGAAAACTTCTAATATATCACAGAAAACCCACCTACTGATACCATTAGTAAAATTTCAACAAATCTGCATATTCTATGCTATGCTACAAACTAATTCAGATTAAAATATCTGATATGATGAACACCATAGCATCAATTCCAAAACACTAGTAGCAGAATTTGAAGATTATATCTCTAAATCTTATGAATAATTGCTTTCATAGCCAAAAAATAATGTGCCACAGAAATTAAGATTATGAGACAGATACAAACAATAATATATACACACAAACATAAAAATAACATATATATCACCAAATGAACATATATAATTCCTATGAGATGAAGATGAACATGCAGATGGAAGAGATATTACTCATTCTGCAAGTTATATACCTTCCGCTGGAATTACGCCTTCTTTTTCTGGAATAGGAACAGGTTCTTCAGCTTCAAATTCCTCAATAACTTCTGCTTCATTAAAGAACATTAATAACTAATGTAAGATCTTCATTTCAAAGAGTGAATGGCAAAAAGAATTGAAACACAACATTGCTTGGACTTCAACACGTTCATTCATAGAGACAAGCCACAGCAACGATACATTGATAAGAAGCCGTGGTGGCGCAGTAATTAAAGTGCAGTATTGCAGCCAAGCTCTGCCCACAACCTGGAGTTTGATTCTGATGGGGCTCAAGGTTTGACTCAGCCTTCCATACTACTGAGGTTGGTAAAATGAGGACCCAGATTGTTGGGGGAAATATACTGACATTGTAAACTTCCCAGAGAATGCTGTAAAGTGCTATGGGCGCGGTATGCAAGCCTAAATGATATTGCTATTGCCGTACACTGAAGATTGCCATATATGTAAACTGGGGGGTGTATCTAGGTGACCTTGGCTAATCTTGAAAAACTAATCATGTTTGGAACCTACTTAGTAGTTGGATAACAGACTACCAAGAAATCCTAGGGTAATAGGCTGGACTGGATAGTAAACAGAATATCCTGGAAGAAGATAATGATAAACCAGGCCATGTTGTTTAAAAAAACTTCATGGATGTATAAAATTACCAGAGTTCAGCTTGAAGGAAACTTTACTTATGGTAGTGTGTTGACAGGAAATCCACTTGGACTCCAGACCTATATAACTTGCTTCTGCATTTGGAAATAGTTGGTTAAGTTGTGTATACAATTTAATTGGACTTAAATTACTTAGCTTTTTCTGCATTATAAATTAAGTTTTGAAATATGGTGTTTAATGGTTGCAAACAATATAAAAATTCACCCTGTAGTGGCAGGACAGGGTTTTGGAGCATGCAGATCACACCTATCTGCAACTCTTTAAACCAACATGGCTTCTCTTGAGGTGTCCATGAATGGCCCTTTGTGCTCAAAAGTACCTTTTTGGCCTTGAATCAGAAGTGCTGTGCAATCTCTCTCTGTCTCTCTTTGGCTAGGATGGTTTTATAAAGAAAGCACAAATACACTACCTGCACCACATACAAACCTACACATGATATGTGTAGACATCTATATACAACAGCATAAAACATCAGGACAAGCCAGGGAGAAACGAAAGTGTGGAAACAAAGGCATCGGTGAAGACATCTACCTTCCTCAGGTGGATGTTCTGACTCTTTAGCAAAGCAATGGGCACTTTTGCTTCTGGCACTGCCTCCTTAGGTACTTGAGGCACTTCAAAAGATTTTAGTATGTTTTGCCTTGGTGAACTTTACACAGGGTACTTAAACCTTCAGGACTCAAAGTAGAACAGTTAACACAACGTAAAAGTTAAGACAAAGATGCACAGGGACATGTTTCGGGTGTGAAGGCAAAAAAGTTCTTGGACCACACAGGAGCCTGCTTTGAGCCTGTGAGTATAAGAGCTCTGGTAGCGCTTCGGTTAGAATGCAGTATTGCAGGCTGACTCTGCCCACAGCCAGGAGTTCGATCCCGAGCCCCTCCTTTCTCCCCTTATACTTTGAAGCACCCTTTTGCGTTAGAAACTGAAGCTGTGCAAACCAAACGCACTGTCTACCTACACACACAATGTACATATATGTATAGGCACATGGCATTTATGAGGATGTGTATCTTTGGCTCTTTAGGTACAATAACATGCACTTTTCCTTCTGGCACTGCTTCCTTTGGCGCTTCAGGCACTTCAAGAGATTTTAATGTGTTTCACTTTTGTGGATAATTATATTGAGAAACTTAAAAACCATGTATAGTTTAAACTATGATTATTTTTGAACCACCGAGAATCCTTAGTTAGATTACAATGGTTTATAAATGTAATAAATATAATTTTTTTTTGCCCTGAGGGGGTTATTTTTGAGGGCACGCAGAGGCTTTTGAATGGAGGAGATAAATTGAAAGCTCTACTTCCCAAGCAGACTTCTGCTCACAGGATGGATTCCATATAATCTTTTCTTTCACTCTGATTTAGGCTCATCATGCAACTAATGGATATTAATACAAATGACAAACTCAACAACAGAACTAACACAAAGAAAATACAGCTATAACATAGTAAAGGTAGCTTTTCAGTAGATGAAGAAGAAATTCTGAGTTTTTCTTTTCTTTTGGCAGACTCTCAAGATACTATCAAGATATTAGGTTTCTTTTTAATTTGAAAATAAACATAAGACTAAATACAACAAACAGAACAGATGAAGACTTGTGAAACACAAGACTCATGATGCAGACATACAGTATGTGAACGTTACACACATATACAAATGTATAAGATGGATTCCACAGATTTCAGTAGAGACACTACATTTTAAGAGATGTTAAAAACAAAAGAATTATCTTGTTTAGGTACATTTATCATTAGTGACGTGAACCTGTAGCTGGTGGTGGCTTGAGTTTTTTAGTTAGTACTTTCTTTTCTGGAACTGGTTTTGTGAGTTATTGAGGCACTTTAAAGATATTAGTAAATTTGTTAATAAAAGAGAAACATAAATCCACAGGCATAACAGACATTAAGACTGTATATCCTCTACACTCCTTACCTGAGGATAGGTTTGATTGAAATGACTTCTGAATAGCTATACATGGGATTACATACTAAGTCATCCGACTGCATGAGTGTTCATGAATCTGCTTCTATACGTACAACCATTCTATACATGTATTTTGAATTCAAAGTAATCCATTTCAAATTCAAAACAAGTGAAAAAATGGCTGTTATTCCATAAGTTTAAAATAAATCTGATACAAATTTTAATTAAAGCAGTCCTCTTAGAACACTTCAACTTTGCTATAAGAAGTTATAAGTTCAAAAGATTCACATTTGAAAATTCTTTGCATGGTACTAATAATATACCGAGACTTAATGCATTTGATTTACTAATACTTTAACATACTTTCTATTTTTGCAAATATATGCCAATTCCTTTAAAGGATCAAAATAATATTTTTGCCATATTGTTTTTCTTCCATTCAACCCCATTTGGACAGACAGGCAAAACATATATTTGCATACGAACTACAGTAAAGTGATCTAAATTGTTTTTGATTTTCTGAAAAGAATGTTTCTATAATAATTGTGAATTTTTGATTTATAGAAGAAACTTTTTGCTGTACAAAACATTACATTGTGTACCTTTAACTGGTTCAGGTTTTTTAGGTTCTTTAGTGATCTCAGGTTCTTCAGGGGCAACAACAGGCTCGGTCTCCTCAGGGGGAAGAACCTCCTCTGGCACTTCAAGGATGTGTATTTCAGGTTCTGTTACTTCAAAAGCTTCCACGGTTTCAGGTTCTTCAAATGCAGTGACGCCTTCTATGTCTTGGCGAACAGGCACATATTTCCGTTCTTTATATCCAATGAATGTTTTCACCTCTCGTTCTTCTTCATGTTCCAGGGTTTCTGGTGGAAGTTGTGGTTTTTTAAATTCAGGTTCTGGCTTCTTAGATGGTTCTACTTTCTTAGGCACAGGAGTAAGCTTGGTCTTCTTAAAAGCAGGTTCTGGTTTTTTGGGCACAGCTGGTTCTGGTTTTTTGGGTACAGCTGGTTCTGGTTTTTTAGGTACAACAACTATCTTTGGCTTTTTCGGAGTAATGGCAGGTTCTTCAGGAGGAGGAACGACTTTGGGTTTTTTAGGAACTTCAGTAGGCTTTTTAGGTGCTGCAGGAGGTTCTTCAGGAACAGGAGCAACCTCAGGTTCTTCAAGAGCAGGAGCAACCTCAGGTTCTTCAGGAATGGCAGTGACCTCGGGTTCTTCAGGAACAAAAGCAGGTTCAGGTTCTTCATATGAAACAATATCCTCTGGTTCTTCAAGAACATATACTTCAGGCTCTGTTACTTCAAAAGCTGAAGCACGCTCAGGTTCTTCAAATGCAGAGATGGCCTCAGCTTCATCTTTGTACACAGCTATGTGTTTCTCTTCTCTACGTGCAATGAAGGTTTGTATTTCTTTTTCTTCTTTATGTTCTACCGGTACAATTTCTGGTGGACGCTCTGGTTTTTTAATCTTGATTATTGGTTTCTTAGGCACTTCTACAGGTTCAGGTTTTTTAGGTATGGGAGTAACTTTGGGTTTTTTGGGCACTGCCACAACTGGTTTTTTAGGCACAGCTGGTTCTGGTTTCTTAGGCACAGCAACTGGTACAATGGCTGGTTCTTCAGGTTCAGCAACAGGTTCAGGTTCTGCAGGAGAAACAATGGCCTCCCGTTCTTCCAAAATGTATTCTTCAGGCTCTGTTACTTCAAACACAGCCGCATACTCAGGTTCTTCTAATGCACTGATGACTTGTACATCTTGGTGAACAGCCACAATTTTCTCTTCTCTGTATCCAATGACAGTATGGATTTCTCGTTCTTCTTCATAAACTTCTTTAGCTGGTGGAAGTTCAGGTTTCTTAGGCACGGCTTTTGGTTTTTTAGGCACAGCAGTAGGTTCAGCTTTCTTAGGCACTGTAGTAGGTTTTGGTTTCTTGGGCACAATAGCAGGTTTAGGTTTTTCAAGAATAACAGTGACTTCAGTTTCTTCCACATGAACAAGAGTTTCTACTTCTTCAGTCACAGCAACTGGTTCTGGCTCTTCTGTCACTGCAAAATGCTCTGGTTCTTTAGATAAAACAAGAATTACTTTTTTTATTGGCAAAAATGTTTTGACATATTTTGGAAGCTTAAAAGAAGTTTAAGAATGGTTAAAGATGTTTTAGCTTACATGACAATGCAATGTAAGAGTAAGAGCAAGAGTAAGAAGAGTAAGAATAAGAGGAGGTACAAAAACAATGAAACACAATAAAAAACATAACAAGATTAGCCATTGTGCATCCCATATTAAGGTATACACAAAACGCTTCTGATGAAGATGCACACAGTTAAGCATTATAACTCATTGGACTATGCCAATAGCACTCTTTACAAATGAAACCTCAACAACAAGGCATCAACAGGACAAGCAGTAGTTAGCTACCTGATCGATAAACAATTATTTATAACTTCATTAATTGTGAGCTGTACCTGTAACAGGTGGAGCTTCTGGTTTTTTAATTACTGGCTTTTTAAACACAGGAGTTGGCTCTTTTTCTTCAACAATCACCTTTTCGGGTACTTCAGGCACTTGAAAAATATTAATTAATTAATTATTTTTTACGATATTTAGAAAGACCAATGAAACATCAGAAATGAAAATGCCAAAACTTGAAATAATAGTATAGGTAACATCTATATGCTTCTACTTTCAATGTGATCTATAAAAGCAGAAATGATAATTTATTTGGACTCTCAGTTGAGTATAAAGATCAAAACTGATATCTGATAAGAAGGCACAGTGAACACATTATAGAAACATATTATAAAAAGTGTAGCCATGAATTAATCAACCATTAAAGAATATGAAATTTTTTTGAATGACTATAAGACAAGATATTACTTTTTACAAAGAAGAGTCTTTGTTTCGAATGTAGGAATGTTCTCTTCAGTCTGCTTACTTGAGGATTTCAGGCAGTCTAAGAATATTTGTTCGATTTTTAAAATAGTATTGATTCCGTTACAATATATAAAATGTCAACCAATAAGGACACATGCAACATGAAGATATAAAATATTATACATGACATATTACTCAAAGTTTACATCAGCCTTTCACTATGAATCCCAAGTCTTTGCTTTCATACATAACCATGAGCCACATTTTTATAAGTCACAATGTTTAAGTTTACAGATAACTGCAAACCTATAGTCATTTATGGAAATACTTCATGATTTTATACAAATTCTGAATTGTAAAGTTTGGGTATGTTCCCCAGCAGTGTACAAGTACTGCCTATTTATGCCATAGGCCTCAAGCTAGGATTATGTACATGGCATTTTATTAAAGCAAATAAAAGGCTGCCAAAATTATATTTAAGAATTTGAAATATTCCTCTATACAATGGCATAAGATTTTCTCAAAGAATTTTTTTTTAATAAAGATTCACTCCATGCCTAAATATTCCATTTACGTCAGTGGGAGCAACTTTATGTATATTTCCTGAAATATAAACCTCAAAGATACCCTGTAGACTTACTCTCAGTGAAATATGACTACAATTGCAACCTTAACAGTGCTGAGTTTGGGCTGGATCATTCCACATAAGGGCCATAACTCAATAAAACGTAATAAATTAAATATTATTTGTTATTTAAATTTTGGAGTTGTACACGCAGACTCATATCCAAAGCTTTGACTCTATTTAATTCAGATACCTTTAGCAGGAGGTTCTGGTTTCTTAGGTACTTTTTCTTCTGGGATAATTTTCTTGGGCACTTCAGGCACTTTAAAAGATAATTATTGATTTTGAATTTGCAGTATCAAAGATAGAAAAGATTTGAAACAGTGAAACAATGGACACCAAAGACAAAAACAGTGGCACTGTTGAAGACATACAAATAACTTTTCTCTTGAACTCTTCCAGCAACACAAATCCCATTTTTTCTCTGTTCTTATACTTTGTCTTTCACACTAATATGCATCCATTCATATTCTCTTTCCAGTATACAGAGTTATGAAATTTATCAGTGGGTTCATCTGACATCTCATTTCTATGAAGACTTGATGATCACATAAACAAGAAATGAAATGGTTCCCCTATCACATATTGATCTGAATTTTCACAGTGTCCATATATTTCCTCTTTGTACAGATCTTAGCTACTGACAAATTATACAACTACTGCTGACATTCATTGGAAGAAGAAAGAATGAATGCCATGCTTTAGAATAATGGTGGCAAATACCTTTAGTAGGTGGAGCCTCTGGTTCAGCTGGTTTCTTTTCTGGGACCACTTTCTTGGGAACTTCTGGCACTGTAAAATATGGCAGCTAGAATTAGTTTTTGAATGTTTTGTTTTGAATAAAACAAAAATAACTAAATGTGTGTGTGTGTGTGTGTCAAATATCACTAACATATACCTTTGGGGGCTGGAGGTTCCGGCTTTTTCACAGGAACTTTTTCTTCTGGGATGATTTTCTTTGGCACTTCTGGAACTTTAAAGATAGTATATTATTTTCAGATGAATCAATTACTTAAATCTGGAAAAAAAGCCCTAGGGAAGCCTAATTAACAGGGCAGCCGTCATGCTGTAAAGCAATCAGGAACCTCTAGCATCATTTTTATTTAGAGGAATTCTTCTGGGCCTTATGGGGTTGTCCATATATTCCTAGAAAATAAAAATGCTGGAACAGGAATGGCTTTGGCACAGTGCTTTGTCTGAACAGTGTATCCAGATAAACAATTTTCCTTAATGTACATTGGGATTTTAAAGAGCTTCATTTTGGAGTGGGGGAGAGTGAAGAGAATGAGTGAGAGTGACAAGGAACAATTTCTTCCAATTATTTTTTAGTACATAAAAGTTTACGGCTCCCTTTGCCTTCCGGTATCCACTGTATGCATCAGCTAGTCTTCTAGTCCACGGAAGCCATTGTAGGAGAGCGCTTAGAAAGGAATTTAAATTTCTAAATATGCCCCTTGACCAAAAATTCATGCCCTGCCCTTCCTGTGTGATGGTCCAAATCCCAATTTGTACCTTTGGCAGGAGGTGGCTTAGGCTTTTTGATCTCAGGCACTGGGACTTCCTCTTCAGGGATCACTTCTTCAGCGACTTTAAAGATAAAAAGGCCTTTTACTTTGAATTTTAATAATCTGTAGGAGATGTTATTCATATAAAAATTAATTAAATACAAAGTTTATAAAGAGTGACTCATGAGAGAGAACGAGGATGAGATTGAAATAATTCATAGAAGTGGTTTTTTTTTAATCTTTATAAATCAACAGTACAAAACATAAAAAAAATACAAATAGATTGGGGGAAGGGAGGACACAATGACATCATTACATAATTTCTTTCATTTGCACCATAACAAAGATGATGCAATCATGTCTGGAAACAGATTCCTAGAAATACATACATAATAACACCCACGCCTGTTCATTCATTCTAAAGAAATAATATCAAATATTAATTATTGTTAACAATTATTAACAATTCATACCTTTGGCGGGTGGAGCTTCTGGTTTCTTAGGCACCTTAGTTGGTACTTTCTTTTCAGGGACAACCTTCTTTGGCACTTCAGGCACTTCAAAATATTAAAATACTTTTAGTACAAGTACGTTGGAAACAACTTGAAGAATGCAGGTGTCACTAAAATAACTAAAATAACGCCACCCTCCCATATACATTATTCATGTTTCTGATTTTTAAACACTTATTTCCATATTGTCTACATGCAATACAATAACCTGAAATATTTTGCTGTAAATGTGTAGTGTTACTTGTCATCTTAATCATACCACAATCATACCTTTAGCAGGTGGAGCTTCCGGTTCCTTTGGCTCAGCAACTGGAACCTTTTCTTTTGGAACAGGTTTCTTTGGCACTTCAGGCACTTGAAAATATTAGTTGATGTCAGTTTTATACACCCCAAACGTTCAAAAAAGCTACCAAATGCTAAACCCTGTCACTCAAAATGTTCAGTAGTTTCCAATACATCATCAGTTATGCCTCATTTTTTAATAAAATGAAGTTGCAGCATACAAGATGCTTATAGCGTAATGAAAAATACAAGAGAAATTAAGGGCAAACTCTGATTCCTTAGGCATCTTAGTTGGTACTTTCTTTTCAGGGACAACCTTCTTTGGCACTTCAGGCACTTCAAAATACACTTTTAGTATAAGTATTTTGGAAAAATGACTTGAAGAATGCAGGTGCCAAGACAATAACTAAAATAAAGCCACCTGCCCATTTTTCATGTTCCTGATTTTTAGCCAAATATATTTTCATATTATATTCATAAACTATTAAAATGTGAAAGAGTTTGCTTTAAAATACTTAATATTATTGTTAATTATTCCTTTAATATAACACTTACCTTTAGCAGGTGGAGCTTCTGGTTCAACTGGTTTCTTTTCTGGAACGACTTTCTTGGGAACCTCTGGCACTTTGGAATACAAGGGACGGAGTTAATTAATGTAAAGGAAAAAATATAACCTCAAGAAAAAAGATTTTTTTAAAGTTTGGACAAAAATATGAAATGATGCAGAATTCCTGACAACATATCTGCAGAATAATAACTGAACGGCCACTGAACATTTTGAATGGGGTGATGGTCAAATAATAGGGAATCTCGGGAAGGGAGGCCATTAAAATATTAATGTAATCCTTGAAGACGCAAGTAATATATGCCAAACCATACCTTTGGGGGTGGGAGGTTCGGGCTTTTTCACAGGTACTTTTTCTTCTGGGATGACTTTCTTCAGCACCTCTGGAACTTCAAAGATATTAAACAGATTGTATTCCCAGTTTTGAAAAGAAACCTCTCAGTTATTTAAATGTGAAAGGACATTAGAAAAGAGAAAACAAATATATGCATACTGTAAATGCAATCACTCCATCATCAGTCATACGTGTTATAATTTCCAATACTGTACATGTAGTCATCGTATATTAATATTTGTAATAAGGCAGAGAGTCTACGTTATTCACACATAGAAACTAAATGAAAAAGAAGCATAAGGAATGTTATGCTTGCTTTTTAAAGGGAGCACAGAATTTACTCATGGAAGAATGCTTGCTTGCTTGTTTATTTATTTATTTATTTATTCAGTCAATTTCTAATGCTGCCAGGCATCAAACCCTTTGGGCAGCTTACAAAGAGTGGAGAATAGTCAAAAGGGGAAAAAAATCAAACTTTATAAGAAGACTGTGTGAATCAAAACTCATCAAAACAAAGCACTGTTCTTGCTAGTAGCACGACCTTATAAATTCTGAGTCAAGTGGTATCCACAAATGTCACATTATTGTGCTCACCAGGCTAAAAGCCACCTCTGAGTTTATTTTTCTAATTAATCTTTTAATGTAATTTAATTCATGCAGCAAAGGTATCACTTTTATCTGGAATAATACGTTGGGTTCAGGGATGGGCTGCAAAAATTTTAGCAAGGGGTTCTCTGCCCGGTTGCTGGGTGGGCATGGCCTAGTTGGCCTCCTGCACCAAGGTGGGGGGGGCTGTTTTTGCCCTCCTCGGGCTCTGGAGGCTTTCCTTGAGCCCCCAGGAGGACGAAAATGGCCTCCCCCGGGCTCCAGAGGCCCTCCGGAAGCCAGAAACGGGCCCATTTCTGGCCTTCTGGAACTTCCGGAAGACCCATTTTTCACCCTCTCCGAGCCTCCATGAGGGCCCTGCAATTATCTGGGATCCAAAATGGGCTGCGTGGAGACTCCTGGGAGTGGCAGGGTGGGCAGGGCCAGCCAGGAGTGAGATTTGGGGGTTCTCCAAACTGGTCAGACTCTTAGCAAGGAATTCTCCTGAACCCCTGCGAACCCCCAGCAGCCCACGCCTGGTTGGGTTTTAGAAAATAAAAAATGCTGGAAGATCTGTACCTTTGGCAGGAGGTGGTTCTGGCTTTTTGATCTCAGGAACATGGACTTCCTCTTCGGGGACCACTTCCTTTGGAATCTCAGGAACTTTAAAGATAACAAGGCAATTTAAGGCTTTGAATTTTAAAGATCTTGAGGAGATGTTCAGCATGCAAAAATAAGTAGAAAAAATTTATAGTTCATGGACTCATGGGAGACACTCAGGAAGAGAATCTCATAATCATAGAGAGGAATCATTTTTCTTTTTTTGTACCATCTTGTTTTAATGGTACAAAACAGAAATGTTGGTGTCTACAAAATAGGACAGGGGAAGAAATGTGACATTGTACAAATGAACTGGGTTACAGACTGAATGTATGAATTATATCACAATAAAGCAAATTGTGCAGATTTCTCTCATTTATACCATGATGCTATAACACAAACGATCTATCATGGCTTGTAATAGATTCCTGAAAACATACATAGTAACAACGCAGGTCTGCCCATTCTCCTTCAAGAAAATAGTATAAAACATTAACAATGAGAGTGACAAGGAACAATTGTTTCAAATTATTTTTTAGTACATAAATTTTACAACTCCCTTTGCCTTTTGGTATCCACTGTATGCATCAGCTAGTCTTCTAGTCCATGGAAGCCATGGTAGGAGAGCGCTTAGAAAGGAATTTAAATTTCTAAATATGCCCC
>JANHJO010002802.1:228476-242361 GCA_032468235.1 Pseudoxyrhopus heterurus
ACATTGTAAACTGTTTAGAGAGGGTTGCAAGCCCTGATAGGCGGTATATAAATACAGTGCTATTGCTATTGCTATTGCTATTATCCTATCCTATCCTATCCTACCCTATCCTATATAAATTTTCTCATGCCTTTAATTTCTTTCTATCTTTTATTTAATTTTCTGTGTTTTGCATAATGTTGCTTATCTCAAAAGTGAGTGTCACGACAGGCATGTATGCCAGGAAGAAGTAAAACAGCACTAACTAAAACGACTGCAAATACAGGGTATGTATTAGAGCAATATTGTTTGATTTAATTTCAGTCAAACCACTGTACATTAAGTGCTCCTATTATTAAATGCTACTATTAAGGCATGTCATTTATGCCTATTTCATGTATTCTACAGTGCATTACATGCCTGACAAAATAATTCACTTTGGCGTGTTTATGAAGTCTTCGTAGTAGTTCCTGGGGCCTTGAATTACTGTTCTCTCTCTCTAAATATTCAATTTAACTGTACCTTTAACTGCCACTTTTGACTTAGAAGAATCACTTCCAGCTGCATTTGAGGCTTTGCACACATATTCCGCAGAATCAGTTTTAGTAACTGCTTGGATCTCTAAGAGAGCTGTTCCATTTGCAAAGCTGAGGCTGCATTTATCAGAGGATCTGAGTTCTCTCCCAGCTTTGAGCCACTGGATCTTAATGGGCTGTGATCCAACTACATGGCAAGCAAGTTGCAGGATCTTGCCTTCATCTATTGTCACTGGTTTAAGAGGTCGATCAAATACCGGAGGCTTTTTAGGTTCTGAAATGTGATAAAGCAAGAGGAGGAACGTAGTTAGATTACCATTTATCTTAAATTTTTTTTAAAAGTACATATCAAGGTAAGAACAATATGATGCCAATGAATTAATTCCATTTTCTCAGTACAACTTTTTTAATAGGAAAAAGAGTTTTCTGTTTGGTATCATATGGAATGCCAATATTTAGTGACCATGTTTTAAGATGATATACAAAATGTTTGATATGCAATATCCGCTATCTTTTATGCTAAAGGTAACATGAATATTGTCAAGATGAAGGCAGTGGTGGGATTCAATTTTTTTTTACTACCGGTTCTGTGGGTGTGGCTTGGTGGGCGTGGCTATGCGGTCGGCCAATCAGATGTGGTATTTTCCGGTTCTCTGAATTATTGCTACCGATTCTCCGGAACCTGTCGGAACTGGCTGAATACCACCTCTGGATGAAGGTCATTTTAAACTTGGAAAAAATTGTAGATAGACAAATACTTCTAGCTGGATCATAGATGGGAGATAGTGAAATGAATTTCCATTTTATTGGCATACTTGTATCTATAGATACAGAGTCATAACAATTGCCAATATCTATAAAATATACCTCAACTGGACCCCTTGAAAAACATTTTCCTCTATTCATGGCTGAAATTTCTAGGTTGAGAGTGAAAAATAATCAAAGGATTGTTTTCCATCAGAAAATGTGTTGACTTGAGTATGCGTAATAACATTTTTTTTAAAAAAAAATGAAGGTCATTTTTACAGAACCCCATCAATCGATTATCAAAAAAGGGCGCACCTTTCAAATAGGCTCATGATTGAATGTTTTAAGAACTGAAATTGAAATAATTCAGCAATCCAGTATAGTTTTCTGTCATCTTATTGTGCTGCAAGCTGGTATAAAACCATATACAGTATATAGAATTTATTTTTGTTATCAAATACCTCAGAATTAATGTTCTGGTCATTTGGACCCAACGGCAAACAGTAGTAGCTAATAAAATAAATATAGTATAGTGGGCCTCTGGGAAATGAACTAACCTTTAATAACAACGGAGGAAGTACACAGCGTGCTCCCAGCTTCATTGGATACTTTGCAGGTATATAAGCCTGCATCAGCTGGTCCTGCATTTTTAACCAGCAGCAGAATAGTATTGTTCTCAAAGGCTAGTTCGCAGTTAGGGCTTCCATAGATTTCCTGGTTATTTTTGTACCAAGCAACCATCAGAGGCTGGGTACCAGAAACACGGCCCTCAAGTTTAAAGCTGTTTCCTTCCGTTTCTTCTACTGTTTCAGATAACTTCTTGGTGAATGTAGGCGGATTCTGTCGCTCTGTCAGAAAGGAAGATAAAAGGAAAATAAACTAGTGAGAAAGATGTATTCAGGCAAACGTTTTCAAATTCTATCGATTGTTTCGGGTTATCCTCAAAAATGGTACAAGGTTTGCCATTCATGCGTGGCTAATCAATCAATAATATTTATTTGGTCAGTGAGTAGCAAAATTTAAAAGACAAAATGAACAAAAACAGAATGTAGCAAATAAAAAAAATAATGTGCTAACAGCTAGTAAAATAAAAATGCCACTTTTGTGTGGCTAAGGAAAAAAAGTGAGATTTATACATTTGAATCAAATATACAGTAAAATATACTTCATAAATTAAAATATTACTAAGAAAGGACAGGTTTTAATCTAACTGAATTCCAAAATATTTTTGATACAAACAGAAAGAACATCTTATTTCTTTAGTTTTACTTTTTTCTCTCTCTCACGAACTCTTAGATTCGTCTTCATGCATATGTTCAAAATAGAGATACTAATTCTAGAACTTCCCTATGAAAGTGGCATACAGTCATGGGAGGAGGATTTCTGGTTTCTGTGGCTATATGGTCAAATGGGCTATATTTTAGCTGCAGGATCATTAGCATTGTATCTCACATCATTACAAATGATGTCTCAGGTCTCATAAGTTTTCTGGCAGGTACCAAAGGGATGCAAACGAAAGTTCTTTAGATAGTAAGTAGCCTACACACAATGGAATCTAAATTTTATCTTACTGATGAAAATTTCTAGTACCTTTAATATTAAGTTGAGCTGTGCAAGACTCTTTTCCAACTTCATTACTAGCATGACATGAATATTTTCCAGAATCTCCTTTGTCAACTTTCAGAATTGTCAAATGGGCTATATTTTCTATATAGCTGATCTGATACTTCCCTCCAGTTCTCAATTCACGGTTATCCTTTGCCCAAGTAATCTTAATAGGGCGCGTTCCAGAAACACGACACTCAAAATCAGCACTGTCGCCAACAACTGCATCAACATGCGTAATTGGGATGTCAAAGAAGGGTGGCATCTTCCCCTCTAAAATAGGAAGAAGGACAAGTAAATTGTTAATTCGGCACATTTAAAGATTTATATCAAATAAAAAGTTAAAGGCAGGATAATGAACTGAGCATATAAAAGTATCAAAGGAGAGTTATGTATTTTTGTCAAACCTGTAAGGATGAGTTTAGCACTACAAGAAGCGGTTCCAATGGCATTGGAAGCTGTGCAAGTATATTGTCCACCGAGACTCATATCAGTTTGTGAAATCTGTAGAACGGCGACTTTATTTATGTATGATATTTGCACATTATAGCCGTCTCTTATTTGTGCGCCATCTTTGTACCAGATTACTTCCATCGGTTCAGAACCATGAATGCCGCAATCAAATGTAATTGGTAAGCCAACAGTTTCATGAATGTCCCTTAATTTTCGGGAAAATGAAGGAGGAAGTTTACGTTCTGCAAGAAAACAAATATTGTGAAGAGTTACTGACTCTGAATGGTTTGGAGTTAAGGTTGAGCATTATTGAAGGCAATAGTGAATTCCCCTTTTCTTGATGTATTTCAGTTTTGGCTGGGACAGCTATTGGTCGTGGGTGGATTTCTGAATTGATCAGGGGGTTCAACTTGATGTACTAAATAGTTATTTCCAACTCTAGGAGTCTAGTGTCTACCAATGTAAGATACATATATCTAACTATAGCGTAAGATTATCTACAGTGGTAATATATATAGACTATATAAATTAATATCCTTAATGGAGGTATAATTAGACACGTTTAATCTTCAACAAATGAAACTTTAGCAACTTATGTCAAGTTTCAGTGAATTGTGGACATTGTCTTCCCTAACAACTTTAAACATGTATGATAGTAGATAACATAAAAGAAGGAAGATTTATTTTAATGACTTAATGAATAAAGAGATTCTCTTGAGAAGCTACAACCAATCACATGGGATTGCGGTTAACAAAGTGGCTACAGCAGTTCTCCATTGGGAAAGAACAGCTAAAAACGGACATATTTTTCCTCTCTCATGCCTTTCAACAGAGTAATAAATAGGACCCCCCAAGCTTTTAAAAGCTGGTGGTGATTACTCACCTTGAACAGATAGCAGTGCTGAAGACACAGCTTC
Organism: Pseudoxyrhopus heterurus; assembly: GCA_032468235.1. Lineage (NCBI taxonomy): Eukaryota > Metazoa > Chordata > Lepidosauria > Squamata > Pseudoxyrhopus > Pseudoxyrhopus heterurus. The sequence continues at coordinate 232,714 of JANHJO010002802.1, forward strand.
CCCAACACTGTTTTCCGCCTTGCAGTTATATTCCCCACTATCATTGCTATCCACCTGGCTGAATACTAAAGTGGCTACTTGGTTTTTATAGTGCATTTTAGAAGTACTGGTGGGTCTTAGTTTTGTGTCTCCTTTGTACCATGACACATTGATTTCTGGTGTTCCAGCAATTTGACACTGTAATGATGCAGAATCTCCAATGGTCACTTGTATGGACTCTAGATTTTGGACAAAGTATGGTGATTCTATAGAACAAAAGCACAGATTAATCACAAAATGAGTTTGTTTCCCACAAAATAATCAATAGTTCTATTAAAATACTCTTTGATATAAGTTACATACGTAAGATTGAGACAGCTGCCTGAGAGTTATCTTGGCCTGATTCGTTTTCTATGTGGCAAGAATACAGGCCAGCATCTTCTAGTCTGCTGTTAGAAATCTCCAGTATGGCAGATGTTTCTGTAGTGGTAATACTGCATTTCTCTGAATGAGTTAAATTTATACCATTTTTCCTCCAAGACACTTGAATAGGAGGGGTACCAGTATATGAGCATTCTAAAATTAATTGTTTTCCTTTCTCAACATGGAAGTCATTCAGTTTCTTCACAAATTTCGCTGGTTCTGTAAAAAAATAGCGCAAGTTGGGAAATTTAAAGTTGTTTAAAATTGATGGTTGCCTTTCTGTTTAACCCAGCAGACAGAATAATTACAAACCTTTTACAAAGAGATGAGTTGTACAAGAGATTTTGCCAGCTTCATTACTGACAATGCAAATGTAGTCTCCACTTTGGACAGAGTGAACATCAAACAGCTCCAGTTCAGCAACTGATTCTTCTAGAGATATGTTGCATCTATGTCCTGGAACCAATTCAACACTTCCCCTAAACCATTTGACCTCAAGAGGGAGGGTTCCTTTAATGATACTTGTGAATGTTACATTTGCCCCAGATATAACTTGCAAAGGTTCGGGTTTCTTCACAAAAGATGGAGGTTCTAGATATACATAAAAACAATAAAATAACGTTAATGCTAAATGTGCAGATTAAAGAACATAAAAAACAAACTTAAGGTTTTTAAACAATTATTTTCTTTTAATACATATTTTAACCTCAAATTTTTACCTCTAACTATGAAATATGCTTCACATTCATCAGTTCCAGCTTCATTGGTTGCTATACAAGTGTAATTTCCAATATCTGACTCTTGAAGAGCATTCACTTTCAAAGAACATGTATTATCTGTAAGGGTTGCCTGATATTTTTCTCCACTTGTGATCTCCTCACCATCACGGAACCAAAAAACAGAGATCGGAGGGGATCCAATGACTTTGCATTCAAGGACACTTGAGGAACCCAAGAGACCATGTGTTTCTTTCAGAGGTTTTGTGAATGAAGGTGGTATAATACGATCTGTGAGCACAAAATAAAAATTAAATTACAATAAGAAGTGATATCTGCGGGGAGGGGAAGAAAGAGGTGGCAAATGATAAAAGCAGTATTATGCCCAGGCAATACAACCTTCACTTTCTTTATACATGTATTTTGATGTTATAAACATGTATAAAAAGTGTGAAACTCACAGTGCAATGCTGTTTGCAACATTTTGAGGAAAGCAGCAGATCCTACGGACATCTCAGATGATAATAATAGGGCTTTTACTCAATTTTCTGAGTAACAAATGAGTGCTTTTGTAGTTTAGTGGGGTATTTTTTTGGCATATTATATTTAAGACAGTCCTGAGTGCAAACACAATTTTTCCCTTTTAGAAAGGCGTTCCCAACTGTGCTAACAGTACTATATACCATTAAAGGTAAAATATAACTTGTGAATGGGTATCTAGGAATATTTATTGCTATACCAATAGCATTTAGATTTATATACTGCTTCACAGCGCTTCACAGCCCACTCTAAGCAATTTAAAGAGTCAACATACTGCCCCCAACAATCTGGCTCCTCATTTTACCGACCTCAAAAGGATGGAAGGCTGAGTCAACCTCGATCCTGATGAGATTCGATCTGCCAAACTGCTGGCAGCCGGCAGCCAGCAGAAGTAGCCTAACTAGTGTGCCACCATGGCTCTATAACTGATCCTCTGTCAGATATTCCACAATAAGTAGATTTCTAAAGCACTTAGGAAAGGTGCATGGATGCCTAACTTCAGAAGTCAACATATGCAAAACTTGATATGAAAATGCAGAGGAAATACAGAATTGTATTCCTCATATTAATCCACTAACCTGAAACATGTACAGAAGCTGTACAACGGCTTTGACCAACGCTGTTTTTCACCTCAAATGTATATTCTCCACTATCTTGTAAACCTGCATTCAGAATCTTGAGCACAGATACTTTATTGAAGAAAGTGATTTTGTATTTCTGGTCAGAAGTGAGCTCATATCCATTCTTGAACCATCTAGTAGTAAGCTCAGGTGTTCCAGAAACAGTGCACTCTAAGGCACAAGAATCTCCTGCGGTGACTATCATTGGTTCTGGTTTCTCTACAATAGTTGCTGGCTCTGGAATGAGATGCAAATCATTGTCACATTAGCAAGCAAGATTATGTAAAATATGACAGCGTACTTTGGTTTTTATTGTTTAAATCTACTAACCAAGAACTGATAAGTTAGCAAAACATTCCTGACTTCCAGCATCATTTTTAATTTGACAGATGTATTTTCCCATATTGGTTGGCTCTGCGCGAACAACTTGAAGGATTGCCACTTTATCTGTGTATGACATCCAGAGGTTGTCACTTTCGTGGATAATTTCTCCTTTGTCTTTCAACCAAAGCACAGAAATGGGCTCAGAGCCTTCAACAGTGGCTTGTAATTCTGCTGGCTCTCCAACGATTGCACTGATGTCGTGAAGTTTCTTCACAAACCTTGGGGGTACTGAAGGCAGGAGAACAAAAATATGTAAGTGCGAAGTAAGAAAAAAAAATGTAAAAAAAGAGAGAGATAATAAGAAGTCATGTACAAACCTTTCAGCATCACAGAACAAATGCAAGCATCGCTTCCCACATCGTTGACGGCTTTGCAGTGATATTCACCAGCGTCTGCAGCATCAGTGTTCAGAATATGTAGACTAGCAAAGTAATCCTCAGACAAAATCTTGTACTTCTTGCTAGTTCGGATTTCTCTTTTCTCCTTGTACCATGAAATTTGGAAGGGCGGTGTGCCTTGAAGCACACATTCAAGATGAACATCAACTCCTTTCAATGATTCCATTGGCTGGGGCGTCTTGCGGAAAACTGGAGGAGCTGTAAAAACAGAGAATAACATTTCCATTAAATGTGGAGAATGGATATTAAGAAGCACCAAAAACATAATGTTACAGTGAGATGGGAGATTGCATGTATTTGAGATAAAATTTTCCATGCCCAGTTAAACTGATTGGCTTTGGTCTTTAATGGAAAAAAATATAACCCTGACAATTTCCCCCCATAAATCAGGGGTGTCAAACTCAATTTCTTTGAGGGCCGCATTAGGGTTGTGTTTGAATTTGGGAGGCCAGGGGTGGCATGACCATGGGGCATGGCCACCTTGACATCACTCATCGAGGCTCTATTTTCAGCCGCAATGGCCTCCTGCAGCCCTCTGCCAGTGAAAACGGAGCCTGGGAGGCCTGCACATGGCCTCCCGAGCTCCATTTTCGCTGACAGAGACAACGTGGGCTGGTCCTTCGCTGTTTCCAGGGCAGAGCCAGATCTAAGGACCCTGCAGGTTGGATCCGGCCCATAGGCCTTGTGGTTTTGACACCCCTGCCATAAATGAATGAGAAACAAAGGAAGAATAGATCCTGACCTTTCACTTTTAGGGATGTAGTGCTGCTAGCACTTCCAGCTGGATTTTGAGCTTCACAAGTGTAGTCTCCACTGTCTTCAACAGTCAGATGGTGCATTTCAATGACAGCCACAGAATCAACGAAAGACATGCTGTATTTGTCACTGGGCTGAATTTGAGTTTCACCCTTGTACCATACAACGTGAATTTCTGGTGATCCACCTATTTTGCATTCGTATCTAGTTGAATCATGTTCTTTCACAACTCTGGAAGAATCCAACTTCCTAATAAATCTTGGTGGCTCTGTTGAAAAAAAGGGGGAAAAGGTATTCATAAGACAATGTTTAAACAATGTTATTTACATTAAATCTGCAAAATCTCAAGTTGCCATGGTATATCAGCAGAAAAGGCCAACGTATTCCCTTTACGTTAAACTGTGCTGTACTATTACTTCCAAAGCTTCTTACTACTTATGAAATATACATTTTAAAGCTCATTATAAGTACAACAAATGCTCAGTTTCTTTCTTGTTATTGCAGATTTTAATAACTTAACCATACTTCTGTGGAAAATAAAGCTGTCCAGAATTATGTTCACATAAAAATAAGACACTCTGTTCAGATGTTGAAGGATAAGCAGTTTCTTTATCACCTAGTATATTTCCATATGTTAAGTTTAGAAAGTCTTCTAAGCATAAATACAAAACATAAAGCACCAGTGTTCTTATGAAAATCACTTCTTTCCATAAATTTACCAGCTGATGCGTGGAGCTTATCTACATTAGCACAATTCCCATTTCATTTTTTTAAAAAATAGGAACAACAACAAAAATGTAGCAAGGGTATATATGTATATGTGTAAGTATAAGTGTTATGATTTATACTTTTTAGAAATTTACCTTTGAAGCTCAGCTGAGCACCACAAGAATCCTTCCCAGCACTGTTGCTTGCCGAGCAGGTATAAAGTCCAGCGTCACCTTTACCTACTTTAAGAACAGTCAATGTGGCTGTGTTTTCTATCAATGTAATCTTGTAATTATCACTAGGACGGATCTCTCGGTTATCTTTTGCCCAGGTGATTTTCATTGGCATAGAACCTGTGATGTGACACTTGAAAGAACCACTTTCTCCAAGAGCAACATCAACAGGCAAAGGCTTCACATCAAAGGAAGGCGGTATCAGATGTTCTGGAGGAGAGGGGGGGAAAAGGAAAATTGTATCTGCCTTTTGTCACTTTTTCTTAAAAACAAACCACAATTCCCTGATGCAATCACACCTGTGATCTAATTGTATTCTTTAATATGGCATTACTAAACATGCCAAGTCTGAATTCAACGAATGACACACCTGAGAGCTGGAGCTTGGCACTGGAGGAAGCTGTTCCAAGAGCATTTTGAGCTGTGCAAGTGTACTGGCCAGAGTGAGCCATCTCTGTTTGTAAGATCTGAAAAGTTGCTACATTATTTAAGAAGGTTGCTTGAATGTTAGGATCGTCCTGCAAGAGCATTCCCTCCTTATACCAAGACACCTGAAGAGGTTCAGAGCCAACGATGCGGCAATCAAAAGCAACAGGAGACCCAATCATTTCTTGTACATCTTTTAGCTTCTTTGTAAATGAAGGTGGAAGTTTACGGTCTGCAAATAGAAATGGCAATGTATACCATATGATCCTAAAACACAATAACATTTTAGGCATATCCTACACAATACCCCAATATAGACAACTTCTTTCTGGAGATGGTGCAATGTAGTCTGAGTTCCCAGAAGGGAATGGCAGCATTCCAGAGGATCAAGAAACAGCAACTTTAGATAGTTTGATTGGGAGAAAGAAGGTTAAGATGGCTCCTTCCTAGAAATTCTCAGAGTATATCCTTAATGATGCAAGTAGTTGCCTTAGTTTGGCAAGATTTTTGCTTATAGGTAAGGAACAATAAAGGAAGTTGCTTCGAAATAACTCTGCATGTCTTTCTTGGTTTTTTGAACCTGACGTCCAATTCATATATGCAAGCATCTGCACATGCACAGAGACCAACAGAACATTCCGAGGAACAGGAATTCTGTGCACATTTCTGTATTCCAACCAGATGACCTGCTCTGACTGATGCGATGTGTTCATGCTGAAATTGTGAGGCATGGACAGAGATGAAAAATTGCATAAATCTTCTCGTTCACTGAACATTTAACCCTGCTGCCTACGTGCATGCCAGGATAGCGGAATAATGCAGGTTTCTTCCTGTATTTGCCACATGAGTGGATTTTTTTTTTAAAAAAAGTACATTGCACAAAAATATTTGACTCAACAGACATAGAGAATTATCACCTTTGACAGCTAGCACGGCTGTTGAAGTAGCAAACCCAGCGCCGTTCTCTATTTTGCAGACATATTCGCCAATGTCAGCATTCTCCACCTGGCTGAAAGTAAGTGTTGCTATATTGTTCTTGAAGTGCATTTTGTAAGCCTGAGTAGATCTTAGTTTGGTATCTTCTTTGTACCATGAGACTTTGATTTCTGGAGTTCCAGCTATTTGGCATCTTAAAGACAAAGGCTCTCCGATGGTCACCTCCACCCTTTCCAATTCTTTAACAAAGTAAGGTGGCTCTGAAGCAGAAATTAAGACCACAGTAAGTACCCAGTTAGTTAAGGCATACCATAAACTTAATATAAGAGTAGTTACTCAAGTCAACAACGCACCTAAGATTGATACCATGGCATGGCATACATCCTCCCCAGCATCATTTGCAACTTCACATGTGTATTCTCCTTCATCTTGTCTGCTACAATTCAGGATTTCCAGGATGCCTGATTTTTCTGTTGTTGTTATATTACATTTTGGAGACTGTGTGAGTTTTGAGCCATTCTTCTTCCAGGTCAGCATAAGTGGAGGGGTTCCACTGAATGTGCTTTCTAGAATAATGGAGTTCCCATGCTCCACGCTGAAATCACTCAGTTTCTTCACAAATACAGCTGGTTCTAAGAGAGTTTGTAAGAATGGATCACATCAAAAACTGTAACACACATATGTGAATGTGTGAGCGTACATATTTAAATGTATGCCTGCTGTAATAGATATAGAGAATACTATTTAAACAAACCTTTCACAAAAAGATGCGTAGTACAAGAACAACTGCCAGCATCATTAGTAACAAGACAGGTGTAATCTCCAGTCTGGAGAGGTCCTACTTCGAACAATTCCAGTTCTGCAGTTGAATCTGTCAAGAGGGTGTTGCATGTTTTCCCAGGTACAAGTTCCCTGCTTCCTTTGAACCAGTTCACTTTGAATGGAGGAGTTCCTCTGATCAGGCTCCTGAATGTCACACTCTTCCCTGGTAAAACCTCCAGAGGATCCGGTGTCTTTGCAAAAGAGGGTGGTTCTAGGTTCACACAATGTTAAAAGTGTTAGTAGCTATGCCAAGTAGGTGGAATATGGATAAAATAAAGATTGCAAAGAGTACAAGAGAAATATATAGAAGAAACACTCAGAGCCAGTGGCTTTCCTTTCCTTTACTGACCTTGTACTGTCAAAAAACTGCTGCATTCATCAGAACCAGCTACATTGGCAGCGGTACAGGTGTAGGGACCTGTGTCAGAGGTATCTAGAGCATTCACCTTCAAGACACAGACATTATCTGAAAAGCTGGTTTCATATTTATCCCCACTGACAATCTCATCGCTTCCATAAAACCAAGCCACAGTCATAGGTAGGGATCCAGCCACTTTGCACTCCAGAACAATGGAAGAACCCAGCACACCAAAGGTTTCTTTCAATCTTCTTATAAAAGAAGGTCGGATAAGATGTTCTGTTTGGGTAAAGTCACCAAAAGACATTGTTTTAAGAGAAGAAAGATGTAACTAGAAGAAAGAAGATGGCAGCTGAGAAATGAAAGTTTTGTCTAACCTGAAACATCCACGGAGGAAGTGCAGCTGCTTTTCCCCACTTCATTTTGCACTTCGAAAGTGTAAAGCCCTCGGTCATCCATGTCCGCAGAAAGGACTTTAAGTGTTGCTACTTTATTGGAAAAGATAATCTGGTGTTTGCGGCTGTTGGCCAGCTGTCTTCCGTCCTTAAACCATTTGGTGATTAGCTCTGGAGTCCCACCCACGGTGCACTCCAAAGTAAAAGCACTGCCCGCTGTAGCTATCATTGGTTCAGACTTTTCTAGGATCACAGCTGGTTCTGGAGGAAGGGAAACAATCAGTTACAAAATGGAGACTGGTAGAATAGCCTTCTGCCATGACAAAGAGAGTCAAGATTTATTCTTCAGAAGGGGACAGAAGCCAATACCAACCTAGAACTTTCAAGTATCCAGCACATTCTCGCATCCCAGCATCGTTTTTAATCTGGCAAATGTATTTCCCACCACTGGCAGCTTCAGCACTTGCGATCTGAAGCGTTGCAATGTTGTCTGAAAACGAAATCTGGAGGTTTTCACTCTCTCTGATTATTTCCCCTTTGTCCTTCAGCCACAAAACAGAAATGGGCTGGGAACCTTCCACTACAGCTCGTAAAGCAGTGGGGTCCCCTGTGTAGGTGAAGGCGTCACTCAGTTTCTTAACAAACCGCGGTGGTTCTTTGAGGAAAGATAATGATTCATGGTGAAGAAAGAGAGAGAAAGAAAAAGAAAATTGCGCGTGAGCAAGAAAGAGACTCATGAAAAGAATTTTCTCCAGAGAACAATTTGGATATAAATACTAACCTTTGAACTTGACAGTGCAAGCGCAAATGTCACTTCCCACCTCATTGGAGGCTTTGCACTGATATTCTCCTGTGTCAGCAGCTTCAAGATTGAGGATGTGAACACTGGCACTGAAGTTCTTCATTGTAACTTTGAACTTCTTACTGCCTCTAATCTGCTTTCTGTCTTTGAACCAGGCAACTTCAAACGGTGGTGTGCCTGCAAGTTCGCACTGAAGGATAACATCAGTGCCCTTAATGGTGTCCACAGGGCTAGGCTTCTTGCTAAAAACAGGAGGCTCTATAATGAAAGAGTTATGAGAATACATAATTGATCTTCTGGAAGAGGTTTCTTGAAAACAGAGCAGAACATCCAGAAACAGAAGAGATATGTTACGTAAGAACTCTCCTAGCTTTCAAAAATGCCGTATATATCCCACTTCACTCTGAAGATGTTTCTAAATCCAAACCTGTAAAATCCTGCTTGGAAACTCTACCATCCCCTGCAAATTCTTTTTGCACGTGGAACTAAATATTCCAAATGAATGTAGTTCATAAGGTTGGGTGTGTGCCCACGCATATCCTTTAATATGGATTGTGATGTATGACCTGACTATAGTCAGATCTCCTATTCTCAATTTCCATTCTCCGAATCTCCTATGCCCAAGAATATAGTCTTACAGACTTCCTTCCTCTCTCCATGAGATGTAATTTAAAACAAAAACAAACAAAGGGATTTTTTTCCTTCTCTTGATCTATAATTGTTGTTAACATTTAAGTTGTTCTCTAACTATAGAAGGTTGCTAAGAGGTGACTGATAAACAGCCTGCAGGTTTATTAGTGGGCAGAGATAACCAAAAGCCAGCCTTCCTACTCATGTCACTCATATGTTATATTCTCTCCCACTCTTTCATTCAGCCACCTGTTGGTCTTTGTCAATTTCTTAAGTGCTCATTAAATATATCCTGATCAAAGCATAGGATAAAGATCCCCCCCCCCCCGATAGAACCTGAATAATAAGAAGTAGTACTCCATGCTACTACAGTTTTGGATCTTCTGAAACTGACAAAGCTAGAGGTTCTCTGGAACCAGTTACCCCCAGAGGTCCGGACCACCCTCACTCTGCTGGCCTTCCGAAAAGCTGTAAAAACCTGGCTTTTTCGGCAGGCCTGGGACCGATGACCTCACACAATAT
>JANHJO010002802.1:242461-252632 GCA_032468235.1 Pseudoxyrhopus heterurus
TAAAAACCTGGCTTTTTCGGCAGGCCTGGGACCGATGACCTCACTCAATATAAGATCTTGTGAGGTCTAGATTGAATGGAGTGTGTTGCCTATTTTATTTTACAAGAATGCATTTTAAGATTTCTATTGTTTTTAATACTGTTTTATATCATATTTGTTGTGAGCCGCCCAAAGTCCTTTGGGAGTTGGGCGGCATACAAATATAATAAAATAATAAAATAAATAAATAAATAAATAAATGACAAGAATTGCAATCCAAGACGTCTGCAGGGCACCAGGTCTATAAAAGACGAACTATAAAGCTTTTAGAGCACAAAAGGATGCAGAATGAAGTACAGAGGATGCAAGACTTTGGAAATAGTAGCTTCTAACCTTTTACTGTGACTACTGTACTGCAGCTCACAGTGCCAGCAGAATTAAGAGCTTCACAGATGTAATCACCACTGTCTTCAAGGGTGGCACCAACAATGACGAGGACTGCTGTAGCATCACTGAAGGTCATATGGTATTTTTCACTAGCATGGAGTTCTTGGTCATTCTTATACCATGCAATTTTGATTTCTGGGGAGCCACTGATTTTACAGTCAAGTTGACACGAGTCACCCTCTTTCACCATTCTTGAGGCTTCAAGCTTCTTTACAAATTTAGGAGGTTCTAAGAAGTTCAGATGGAAAGTAACATTTCATTATATGGTGCTCTAAGCTCTGAATAAGAATAATTGGTAAGTTCCGTAATATTAAAAAAAAAAAAAGTTTAGGTGCTAGGAGTACAAATGCTGAGATAGAATGTCCATACCTGGCAAAGGTACTTAGACATAAGTAGAAATTTATTAGGTTTACTACTAGCTGTGATTGCACAAGCTGACCCACAGTTAGCTTAACCATAGTTTATTCAAGTCAATTTTCTTTATTGGCATGACAACACTAAACCATTAACTATGGTAATACAGTAAACTGAAATGCGGATGGCTAGTTTGTGGTTTAGTGTGTCTTGCAAATGCAGCTTAAATGTTTTATATTTCTATATTGAGTGCTTTGTAACTATTGTTTTACTACTAGCCTGTTCATATAACCAATTTTTTCACTCATTCCTATTAATTTGTTATCAGTTTGTCTTCTCGTAATTATATCAAAAAATATATGATATTTTTTTTGCTTTGGAAACTGAAAAATGCAGGTGTTCTTAGATTAATAAGTGATATAACTAATATTTCTTTACTCTCCTTTTCCTGCTAATTGGAACACTAAAGCTGAATCTTCCTGCAATTACCCTTAAATCTGCATGGCGAAGATGGAAGAGTAACTACTAGTAGCTAAACCATTCTGCTTTATAGGTCTCCAATAAGAGATTAAGATTTAAGATTGAGATTAATCTTTCACAGAATATATATTAGAAGAAATAAAGGTGAAAAGAGATTTCAAGATACCCTGAATAGTCTGCTTTTTTTGTTTGTTTGAATACAATCCATTCTGTTTTGATATCCAGTTGTTAGAAATGAAGAATGGCTAGGGGAAAAAAACCCCAAGAATTCCCACTTCTGAATTTAAAAAAAAAGTTATGTTAGATCAAGCCTATTAGAATTCCAATACCTTTCACATTAAGCTGAGCAGAGCAAAAGTCTTTGCCAACTTCATTGCTAGCCTGGCAGGTATACTGTCCAGAATCTCCTTTGCCTACTCTCATAATCCTTAAGTGAGCTGTATTTTCTACGAATGTAATCGCATAATTTCCTCCTGTCCGGATTTCTCGGCCATCTTTCGCCCAGACAACATGTATAGGGTGGGTTCCAGTCACATGACATTCAAAGTCAACACCTTGTCCCACAGCAACATCTCTGGATTCAGGTGTGATATCAAACAAGGGAGCTTGTTTGGTTTCTGAAGATTAAAAGGAAGAAGAGATCGTTGTTGTTTCCTGTTGAGCCCATATGAAGTAAGTATTGTAACATTGCTTTTGAAATCAGAAAGAATACAGGACAAAGTGAAACAAACCTGAAACTGTGAACCTAGCATTAGAAGTAGCAGTCCCAACAGAATTGGTAGCTGTGCAAGAATACTGCCCAGAATGGGCCATGTCAGTTTGCAAAAGATGAAGGGTTGCCACATTATCAATGTAAGAGGTTTGCACATTGAAGTCGTCTCTTAAAGGTACACCATCTTTATACCAAGTGACACTAATAGGTTCAGACCCATTTAGGCGGCAAACCAATTTAACTGGGAAGCCAATAGTTTGCTCTGTATCCTTTAATTTCCTCACAAAAGAAGGTGGACGTTTTCGTTCTGTAAAATAACAAGCATGCAATCAAGATGGGCAGGTGAAATCCTTTGTTAGAGAGTGAAAGACTGATAAATCATTTTTAAGCAATTCGGAATGAATTTATCACCTTGAACTGTCAAGAGAGCATTTGAAGAGGCAGATCCAACACTGTTTTCAGCTTTGCAAATGTACTCCCCACTGTCATTGATATCTACTTTGTTGAAGATCAGTGTGGCAACATTGTCTTTGAAATACATCTTATGTTCAGGAGTGGATCTTAATATAGTATCTCCTTTGTACCAAGATATTGTGATTTCTGGAGTTCCAGAAACTTGACATTGTAAAGTTGTATAATCTCCAACGGATACTTCAAGAGGTCCCAGGTGTGTAATGAAAGAAGGAGGTTCTGAGAACACAAATATTCAATGTCAACATTAAGATAATCGTATCTTGGAACTACATAAAGGAATAATAAAGAAGATTACAATGTCACAGAGACACACCTAAAGTAGATACCAATGCTTCACAAATATCTTCTCCAGCCTCATTTTCCACTGTACAGGTATATTCCCCTTGGTCATCCTTTGAACTATTAAGTATTTCCAGAATGCAAGATTTTTCAGTTGTGGTAATGCTGCACTTATCAGAATGGCTTAAAATAACTCCGTTCTTCTTCCAGGTGACTGATATTGGGAGGCTACCAGTGTACCTGCTCTCCAAAATTATAGATTTTCCTGGTTCCACACAGTGGTCACTCAGTTTCTTCACAAAAATGGCTGGCTCTGGAGAGCAAAAAGAACTCCGTTGTCAAACAAAAGGTTGTATAAACATTTAAAAATCTCAAGAGTAAATGATGGCTTTTGTTTTCTAAATTCACCAACCTTTAACCAAAAGATGTGCTGTGCAAGATGCTTTGCCTGCTTCGTTGCTTACAATGCAAGTGTACTCTCCACTCTGTGATGGTTCCACATCGAACAGCTCTAGATCTGTGACAGAATCTTCCAAATAGATGTTACATTTATCACTCGGTACCAGTTCGGTGACTCCTCTAAACCAATTCACTTTAAATGGCGGAGTTCCTCTGATGGTAGCTGAAAACGTAGCACTTCTGCCTGGTAAAATGTCCACAGATTCTGGTTTCTTCACAAAAGAGGGTGGTTCTAAATTTTCATTAAAGGAAACAACAGATTAGTCAATTAGTAAGTAAGCTTAAAATGAACATGTCTGTCCTATTTCCAGAAGAAAAATGTGTTAAGGATTAAGCGTTAAAAGGTTTCAATGAAGAGCTAGCCAGGTACTAACCTTGCACAGTTAAAACAGCCCTGGTCTCATTGGAGCCTGCTACGTTAGCCGCTTTGCACACGTAAGACCCTGTGTCAGATAAGTTCAGTGAAGCGATTTGCAAAGTGCAAACATTGTCAGAAAAGGTGATCTGATGTTTTTCGCCGCTAGTGAGCTTATGACCATCATGGAACCAAGCAACGGTAATTGGTAGAGATCCTGCCACTTTGCATTCAAGAACCACAAAAGAACCCAGCACACCACAACTTTCTTTTAATTTTCTGGTAAAAGAGGGTGGAATGATCCGATCTGTTAAGAGGAACAAAGCAGAATAAGGACCCTCAGGGAATATTGGAATAATGTCTCTTGTTTAAAAATGTTATGGGAAGAAGCAACGCAACCAACCTAGAACATCAACCGAAGCAGTGCAGCTACTTTTGCCCACGTTGTTCTGGACCTCAAAAGTATATAAGCCACTGTCTTCACTTTCTGAATCGAGAATTTTGAGCGTAGATGTGTTTTTGTAGAAGACAATTCTGTATTTGTCACTGCTTATTAGTTCTTTTCCATCCTTAAACCAGCCTACGGAAAGCTCAGGAGTTCCGCTCACTTTGCACTGTAAGGTGCAGACATCTCCTACAGTCACATTCATTGGCTCAGCCTTCTCTACAATGATAGCAGGCTCTGGAAAAAGATACAGCAGGATCCAATTGTAAATCTCTCTCATTTCATCAGACACAGGGCTCTTATAGTTACAGAAGCTTATGCTCAAAAATGCTTTTTTGTTTGTTTGTTTCACTTTTTACTTTAGAATTATTATTTACTGTGTTTGAATTTATTGGCTGCTCAATTCCAGTGAAATGAGGAAAACTCTATGAAGGGCTTTCCTGCTCTGGAATACACACACCCAATCAAACCTTCCAATATTATGTTTAGGAAGGGAAATGATACCTGTTAACGGAATCTGCATAAAGCATATTAAGGGATCAAAACATTCTAATTTAGTAATTAATATGTCCTGGATGCAGTAACATTGATTGGTACAGTTTCACTCTGTCATAATATAGATCATCCATGTTGCTTTTCTTAGCTAAAGTTAAGATGATGTCCTAGATCAAAATGATTTTTGTAACATAATTCAAATGCTAGCAAAAGGTCAGTTAAAATGCCCCCAAGAAACTCTGTATTTTTCTCCCTGTGTCTTGATATGTCTAAGCTTGTAAGTACATTTACTCTGATGTAATCATAAGCCAATCTACCCCTTCCCCACCCGTATCTCCTCCTCTTTCTCCATTGTTCCCCTACGCTGATTATTGACTGTATAATTTTGGGAGAAGAGCACTTGCTTCCCCTTTTATGCACTCCATAATGTGCTTTGCACATTGATAATTATTAATAAACATATTATTATCACAATTCTAAAATTATCAAGGCTCTGAAAAGCTGGACTACTCAGCTTTAAAAAAAATAGGTCTTTTTAAAGAGACAAAGCTCTGTGATTACTAACCTAAGACTGTTAAAGTAGCCATACATTCACGGGTTCCAGCATCATTGCTGACTTGACAGATATACTTCCCAGCGCTTGACGGCTCCGCTTTGGCAAGTTGTAAAGTGGCAATGTTATCCATGTAGGTTATTGCAGTGTTTTCGCTTTCTCGGATGACATCTTCCTTGTCCTTGAGCCATATAACTGAAATAGGCTGAGAGCCTTCTACCGTTGCTTGTAACTCTACTGGTTCACCCACCACAACAGTTAGGCTGTTTATTTTGGTGACAAATTTTGGTGGTTCTGAAGAGAAAAGAGACAATGGGCATCAAAACTTCCGGAAAAACAACAACACTGGGTGAATCTTATACAGAAGAAGGCATATAATTCTATGTAAACAAGAGATGATTACCTTTCAGTTTTACAGTACAAATGCAAGTATCACTTCCCACATCATTCTTAGCTTTGCACTGATATTCGCCAATGTCAGAAGTTTCAGTATTAAGAATATGGATATTTGCAAGGTAGTTTTTGGATGTGACCTTGTATTTTTTACTGCTGCGGATTTGTCTCTTGTCCTTATACCATGTGATATCAAATGGTGGAGTCCCAGAGATTTCACACTCAAGGCGAACTTCAGTACCTTTGAGTGTGTCCACTGGAGATGGCTTTCTGCTAAATACGGGAGGTTCTAGGAAGAAGAGAGAAGCAGGTTCCGATTTTTAAAAAGATAATTATGGGAAAGTTAGTCTTGTAACACTTGTGTAAATAAAACCAGAGCAATGAGAAGACTTTATCTATTGTGGGACATGTTGTCAGATGTGAATTATCAAAGTTAGCAATCAGCATAAGACTGACATCTCAATTATAGTGCCAAGTCAAAAAGGCAAAGGGATGCAGGAGATGGATATTTTATGAAGAAAAATCCAGACTTCCTCTGATATGTCAAAGGTTTGATGATCATCTCCAGCTTTACAACTACTACAACCAAATCTCTTAGACCAAGAATAGCCAATGGTGGATAATAGGTCACTTGTCTCCAGAGGTGCTATTCAGCCAGTTCCAACAGGTTCTGGAGAACCGGTAGCGATAATTTGGAGAACCGGCAAATACCACCTCTGATTGGCTGACTGTGGCAAATACCACCTCTGATTGGCCAACTGCATAGCCACGCCCACTAAGCTACGCCCACAGAACCAGTAGTAAAAAAAATTGAATCCCACCACTGATCCAGATGGATTTGAAATAAGATTTTGAAATTAATCATAAAAACCCTTCCCATGGGAAAATACTGATGCTTTGAATTTTTAAAAGAAAAGATGATAGGATGGGAATTTGAATACTAGACCTTTAGAGAGAACCAAAAGAAACTAAAGATTACAATTAAAGCAGATGTACACTTAAATTTGGCTTACTAACACAAAATTGAATAAAATATTTTGACACTAGATGAGCTGGAGGATATTTGTGAGCAATGAGGATATTTGTGAGCAATGAGGATATTTGTGAGCAAAACCAGATCCAGAAGTTAATCTTATTTCTGCCATTACAAACAGACTTTGTTCAGATGCTAAGGAATATTTTTCTATTAGTTTTTATCTGTTTAACTGTAATATTTAACAAAATTATTATAAAAAGAGAAAGTATTGTTGAAGGCTCATTGAGAAGAAAGAATCAAAGAAAAAAATATTTATTCCTTTCTTCATCCAGAAACAGAAAAAATCTTCTTGAGTATAAGTCTGGATCCAACCTCTAGAGGAATATAACTTTCTATTAAAATTTATAAATGGCTCAGTTATTTCCCCATTAGACTGTGTAAGTGATTATCTTATTTATGAGTAGACGGAATAATGTATGGTTTCAACTTTTACTGCAACTAATTAATCTTCTGGATTTTGTGCAAGTCTTGTTTAATCTCATTACTTTGCACTCACATTTATTGCAAACCTTTGGGTGCATATTCAAGAGGATCTAGGGGTGTTTAGTGATTGTATTTCAAGTAAGTCTTCCTCTTAAATTTAGACTGCCAACAACTTTGTGAGACAGGCTGGGCTTTAAATTGATGAATCTTTTGAGGTCATTAGGTAAAATTGCTGGCCAAGCTGAGAATTCCTCCATCCTTGATCAGCACTCTTAATATTACCATCCCTATCCTGGTACCTTCTAGAACAGGGCTGTCAAACTTGCGGCCCATGGGCCACAGGCATCACGCACTGGCCATGCCCATGCCCAGTTTAGCGAAGGGGGAAAAAGTCACGATATGTCATGTGATGCCACCGTAATGCCGTGAGTTTGACATCTCTTTCTAGAAAGTGCTGCATTTTCAGATAGTAATGGCCTTTCTGGCAAAGGATTCTGGGACTTGACGTCCTGCACATTTGGAGGGCATCAGTTTGGAGGAAGACTGAGTGGCATGGTAGGCTAGTAGTTAAGACTCTCACCTCCACTCAGAAGGTTGACAGTTCAATCCTAGATAGCGGCAGATGCTGCTCTCTTAGAGCGCAAAGAAAAAATATGTGCTGCGAATTCCACATGGCATCAGGAAGGGCAGCTTGCCAGTAAATGCCAGTAAATGAGTTTGGAGGAAGAGTGCACTATCAGCCTTCCTTGAGTATGGAGAAACATAGATTATAAATTTAATAAATAAACTGCACTGGATCTGCTTCTTTCCATTCCCTGCCAACTTCTGCATATCACAGCTCCAAGCTCATTTTATATGGTTTGCTTCCCACTAATTTGATGAGATAGGGAAAGAGTAAGCGAGGACTGATGTGGAACATAAATAGATCTAATATTTTTACCTTTTCCTTTCTCTTGGTTATTAATTAGCATCTAAAAACACTATAAGTGAATATGAATGATTCACAGTCATATCAGTTGGATCTAGTGATGGCATCAATGAAAGTTTACAATTTTTGGACCAAGTATTAATTAACTATATTTATTTATTTGCTTTTGTATCTATGTGCACTGTTGAGTCAGTGTTGACCCCTGGCAACTGCCAAGACAAGTTCCTGCAGTTTTCTTGGCAAGAGTTTCTATGTGATATTCTAATTTATTAGCTAAGGTTTTCAAATGGACTTATTTCTTCTCCCATTTGGAGGTGACATGGAACTTGTTATGAGTGTCCATTTTGTCTTTTTTTTTTAAATTTAACCTGACTTTGGAACTATTGGCTTGTTTTATTAAGCCACTCAATGACATTTGGCATATTAAGGTAGAAACAAAATACCTATTACTACTATATATCAATAATATTCTATGCTTTATTGATAATATCTACTTAATAAAAGCAGTTTAATTAATGGTTAAGATATCAGGCTAGAATTTAAGAGATTATGAATTCTATTCCCACTTTAGGCATGAAAGACACTGGGTGTCTTTGGACCAATCACTCTCTCAACAACGTCAGGCTTAGGAGACAAGCTGGTTGATCAATTCCTGTGGCATCCAATTGATTAATTCAAAAAGCAGATCCTGCACTTGTGGGATAACCCTAGGAAGAAAAAAAAAAGTTAATTCTCACTTTTCTTTACCAGAATATATGGATGTTGTATGACACATTTCCACTGACAGAATATTTGTAGCTCAGGGTTGAATTGTGGAGTCCTTGGAGCTTTCTGAGCCTGGCTGTTGGCTTGCAGATGTTTTCATTATCCAACTGCATAGCATCATCTGTACGAGAAGGGAAAGGAGTTTGCTATATAAACAGAGAGTAAAGCCCACTCCCTTCTGGCACTGATGATGTTACCTAGTTGGTAATGAAATGTCTGCAAGAATACAATGAACCTCAGAGATCACCAAGAACCCAAAAATTCTTTTTCAGGTAATTCCATTCAAAAGAATTTATCTTTTTTTTCTATTTTTTTAATAAATATATATAAAAATGGGAGTTATATTTTGTTTGAAGTGATGTATGTATGTATGTATGTATGTATGTCTTGATATACTTTCTAGAAAAATATCGGGTATGCTCAAAGAACACACACACACAAAAAGGATATATTAACTCATTATTCTAATTTGCCTGCAGAATTCCCACATCCATTTTAGTGCAACATTTCAGTTGTGAATAAAGATTAGTTGCCAATTTGAGAATATCCAACATTTTCTTCTAGTAATAGTAATAGTTTTAGGAAAATTAGATGCTGCTAATAATGTCTGATGCAAACTGTAAAGTTAAAAGACCATATTCTCATCCAACAGTTTGAAGTAACTGAAATTTTGTGTGTAAAATATTAATTAGCAATGAATTGACCAAAGCCACCCGGAGTTGCCCAAGCCGCCCAATGAATTGAAATCACATGATGAATTGAAAGCCACCCAAAATCATCTTATAAGGGAGACGGGCAGCAGAGAAATTGATTGATTGATTGAATGAATGAATGAATGAATGAATGGGTGAATGAGTGAATGCAGCTACTTTTTTCTCATGAACTCCAGAAAGAAGGCAAACCAACCAATCAAAGCAAAACCATCACTCAAACATCCCTAAATATTATTTTAAAGACCTCCTAAAACATGATGGTGACAAGATGGTGGCTCACGTGGTAAGATGCTGGGCTTGCGTACCACTAAGGTCGGCAGCTTGGTGGTTCAATTCCCAAGAGTGATTAAAATTGTCTCCTGCTTGGGCAGGGGGTTTGACTCGATGACCTACAAGGTTCCTTCCAACTCTGTTAATATATTATTATATTACTAGCTGATTACCCGGCCTTGCTCGGGGTTTTTTTTTATTTTAAGGAAGTACCTTCTCCCTCTTCCTTCTCCTCCTTCCTCCTCTTCTCTTTCACCTTCTCCCTCTTCCATCTTCCTCTTCCCTCTTCCTCCTCCTCCTTCCTCCTCTTCTCTTTCACCTTCTCCCTCTCACTCTTCCTCCTCCTCCTCCTCTTCCTCTTTCCTCCTCCTCCCTCTTCGTCCTCCTCCTCCTCTTCCATTTCCTCTTCCCTCCTCCCTCTTCCTCCTCCTCCTTCCTCCTCTTCTCTCTTTCACCTTCTCCCTCTTCCTCCTCCTCCTCCTCCTCCTCCGGAGGAGGAGACAGCGGCAGCGAGGCGACGGGGGAAAGGGAGGGAAGCATGGCTTCCTCGTCCCCCTCCCTCCTTTTCCCCCATCGCCTCTTCCAAATCCTGGGGGGAAAGGGAGGGAGGG
>JANHJO010002802.1:263025-275808 GCA_032468235.1 Pseudoxyrhopus heterurus
GCTCAAGGTTGACTCAGCTTTCCATCCTTCTGAGGTCGGTAAAATGAGGACCCAGATTGTTGGGGGCAATATGCTGACTCTGTAAACCACTTAGTGCTATAAAGTTTGGTGGAGCAGTGTATAAGTCTAAGTGCTATTGCTATTCTATTCCGCTCCCCAATGCTTAAACACCTTTTTTAGACCTCACACAAACATTCTTTTTTAAAATCAACTTGCATTTGCACCAGACTGATTAGTCTTCCTGCTTTCCCTCCTGAATCATCCATCTTTTTTCTTTAGACAGCTGATTCTAGTCATCTACAAATAATACTGAAATTATTGATACACTTTTAAACAAAGAATTTTTAAAGTAATATTGTGTGTGTGTGTGCATGTGTGTTTGGATGTGATAGCTGCAAAAATTTGCAACATTCTACCCTTTGTTCACCTCAATAAATCATGCCTTTATTTCTAGTTTGACATCTGTGAGAAAATAGGTCTCTATCTTTAAGTTCAAGAGAGCTGTGCTGAAAAGGATTGACCTTCACATACCCACCACCTAAAACTTGAATTAAAAGAAAAAAAAATCAAAGCATGTCAATGAAGACAAGCACAAATGCATTATATTATACACTTTTATTAAAACAATATATACACTGGCATTTCAAGGTAACATAGACCATGTACAAATGAAATCTGTTTTAATGGCTTTACTAAAGTACCCTGTGAAGAGAGCAAAAAACCCAAAAGACATTGGATTTGACACTGAAAAAGTATGTAGTTTAAATGAAAGTTTGAGGGATAACACCACTTTTGTTGACCTGGGTATGTTGGCTTGATTTCACAGCAGCCATTATTTCAGCTTTGCACTGTGGTTTTCCTGGTCAGTTTACCCACAAACCATAACTTTTAATTTTAAACTGGGATATTTATCCCTAGAAATGGGAACATTGCCAGGAGCCTGTGGCTCCCTGCAGTAACTGGGATTAGAGAACGGCAGGACTTCTTGGCTATCAAGAAGGGCTTGAGTAGGAGATTTTTTTAGATTTAATTCTCTTTCCCCTTGTAAAAGGTGGTCTTCTCGGAATCAGGAGAAGAAATGAGCAAGGCACGAATCTATCCAGAGCTTGCAGGGTAAAGAGTTTTCCACCTGTTCATAGTCTACCGTCTTCCTAACGGAACAAACATGTAGACATTATGGCTGCACATTTTTTCCCCTTTGGGAAGATTAGGGCTATAAATGCAAGATCATATTCTGCAGCAATATTATAGGCTGAAAATCAGAAGTCAGTTTTTTCCCCTAAGAGGAATTATTTATGTTCTTTGATGTTAGACAGAAAAATACATGCAATGTATATTCTTTGATATTCAGAGACATTGGCACTTCAACTGAATAGGGGAATGGCAATGAGCACTAATTCCTCTGCAATTTCTGCTCAGCTCAGTGTTGGATCAGGTAGATTTATTTCTCTTATACCACTTCATTTAATCTACATCTTTTTATATTTTACTAATTATTTAATTGTTCTGCTATCAGGCCATCATGCGTATTATTTAAATGGTATTGGCATGTTGTTAATATTATTATTAACCAATTATCATTTATATCACGGTAATTAAGTTTGTTAAAATATCCTGTATATCTATTTGGATAGTTCAAAGTAGCAAAACAAAATCAAACCAAAGAACATTCTTATAACTGGTTGTCTTAAATTTAACATATATAGGTGCACAATATTAAAATACTGCAATTAAATTTTGCTTAAGCATAAATTCTAATTATTAAGATTATAGTATATATAAATGGGAAGTAGAATAAAATTAACATTAGTATTGGCCACCTTGGTCTTTTCTTGATCTATCTCAAGCAATCTGACTTTAGAAGGAAAAGAAGAAAATCACACACACACACATACACACACTCACTCACACATTCATACAAACATTCTATTCTTCTTTCCAGAAATCTACTTTTCCAAATTAGTTGGGTCCCAATTCAGTTAGTTATTTATGTTCTGTAAATATCCATTTTAATTAATTAACTCACTTAATTGTGAGTTCTATATCTCCCATGATTGCGTGAGGTGAAATTAATAATAAATTTTGGAACGTATGTCTAGTTTATACATTACATTTCATACTTAAGTTTGATTAAAAATCTGCTTCTCTAGCAGTTAGCTCCCAGAAGTATTTTCTCTATAGTATTTTAATTCAAAACTTCAGAAGTTGGTCTAAATATTCTCTGTTTATAACAGAGGTATTTTTAAAGGTGCCAAAAATTTTCAACAATATTTTGTTGAATACTTATGAGAATTATTTTATATTTTTACTACAATGGAGCCTCCTATTCAGATTATGTACTGCCTAAAGCCAAAAGTATTGTTCCTTGACTAAGCACAAGGCATATAGAAATAAGAACACACCCATACATAAATGAGTATATAAATGCACTACTTTTAGTATAAATTATCTTGCTACTTTTAAATATCGATGTTGGAAATAAACAATGAGCAACTATAACTGTCAGGAATATTCGTTTAATTTTTAAAGCGATTGTTTTGCCATTACTATACCTGACATATTCTTTTTCGACTTCTAGCTTATTTTCTCTGCAGTGCTAAAAAGATGTTCAAAACAGTTATCATGCTTTCTATATTAATGCCTATACTAATTCTTGACATTTTTCTTTTTAATATAGTAAACATGCAAGTATATGCATGTAGATTAATGAATAAATCTCACAGCATGCAATAGAGCTTACTCCTATATGAGTGAGTACAAGATTGGATCTTAATATGCAACCATGTACACATTTAATCAAAATCAGCTCAATGGATTTCTAAGAGAATTTATCCTCAGGGAAATATATAAATGATTGTAGCCCAAGGCTGTGAACCTATTTAATTGGGAATATGTTTTATTGAACATATGACTTAACTACAGTATGTTCTCTTGAAAACATTGTTTGTGTACATATGATTACACTATAAATCCTATGTATGCTTACTTGGGAATAAATCTCATTGCTTCCACTGATTCTGAGATTATTTTATTCTTTTGAAGTATAAAGAGGAAAGAATAAAAACTGAATGCATACATTTCATTACTGGTTTTTTAATTTATTTTTTGGTTTAGCTATATAGAAATATTTATATCAGTTATTGACCTCATTGGGGATTTAGTCTCATTTTATCTATCTTTGACAGTTAGTTTTTTGGGGTAAATTTAGAATAAAACTATTTTATTCACATTGAGATATTTAAGTGGTTCATCAAGCTTTCCTCTAAATTCCAGATTCTTCTCTACTGGTAAAAGAGAAATAAATCCTGATATTTTATACAGTCTCTAGTATGACAAAACTTTAAACATAACTAGTTTGGTCTCTATTATCTTTGATCAGGGTATTTTGACTGGCATGCTAATTTTGGTTTGTATTGGAATGAGAACAACAAAAGTCTCAGTTCAGTGAAAATTTTGTCAGAAGTGAAACTGCATACGTATTCAGAATATGGTCAGGAAAAAACATTACTGATACAACACTGTGAAGGTGAAATTGTTGTTCTGAGTTCTTTCACAGAACTCTAGTGAAAATTTAGTGTTGATTATAGAGTCCAGTTTAAAGTCAGTCAGTCACTAGTGAAAAGAGCATCAAAGATTCCAAAACCCTCTTCACAAAAATGCAAATTAGCTTTTAATGACATAAGTATATTTACAAGTATCTAAAATGGTATACAAAAGTAGGTGACAATGTCAATGGTATAATCATGAGATTGCATGAGCTGTTGGCAACAGTAAAATTCATTTTGAGAGACATGTAACCTGTATTGCCGTGCTGAATAAAGTCTAAACACCAAGTAGCCTTATGAGGTTGAGAACAAATTCAGTGGGGCTATCTATTCCCTTTCTAAAAGTGCTTTGAAACATCCAACATTATTGTTAACGCTATGTCCAGATCTCTAAATTAAGCCTTCATCTATTATACCTTTCAGATGAAATGGGTTCTTATTTCAGGGTATTTAGCAGATTCTTAACAAAGCAGTGCTATGAGCAGTCCCTGCTTTGTTTGTTGCTACACACATGTATTCTCCTTCATCGCTTTGGACTACATTTCTCATAACCAGCCTGTGACATACTTCTTGACTTTCTTCCATACAACATCTTTCTTCTATACAACATCTTTCATCACATATCAGTACCCCATTTCTGAACCAACTGATAGCTGGTTTGGGGGAACCATCTACAATGCACTGGAAGCAGGCAGAAGTTCCAAGAAAAGAAAAACAGTCATAAATGTTTTTCATAAATTTGGGAGGTGCTTCGGTGACCTGAAATTCAAAGCTACAGCTGCCTGTGCTCTTTGCTTCAAATTTTATGTGTTCTTCTTTCGATGGCTCAGCAAAAACATCAACATTAATGTTAACGCATGCCTCTCCTTCCTCTTCCTGCTCCTGTTCTGTAACTGCAACTAGCCTAACAGCTTTTTGGGAATCATCAGTGCTATGTTCAAACTCAAACTCCAGTTCTATTTCAGTTTGGTTGCCACTTGGGATAGTATTATCTACAAGCAAATCAATCTTTTGTGGTTGATCTTCTGGGACCTGCAACCCGACTTTAACTTCACCTTCATCACTTAGCACTGCAAGGGACTTCTGATCCTCAGTCACAGATAAGAAGCACTTACACATCGCTTCTCCAACGGTATTATGTGCTTTGCACAAATACATACCACAGTCAGAACGCACCACATTCTGAATTTTAAGACTGTGAC
Organism: Pseudoxyrhopus heterurus; assembly: GCA_032468235.1. Classification (NCBI taxonomy): domain Eukaryota; kingdom Metazoa; phylum Chordata; class Lepidosauria; order Squamata; genus Pseudoxyrhopus; species Pseudoxyrhopus heterurus. The sequence goes on from JANHJO010002802.1 coordinate 267,773, forward strand.
TTCCATTCTTGCTAACAATAGCATATTTCCAAGCATCTGGAGCAAGGCACTTACTCTCCTTAAACCACTGCACTACTGGAGTAGGACATCCTGAGACTTTACAGTGAAACAATGCTGCTGATTTTTCTGAAACCTCTGCATCAACAACAGGAGTAATGAAGCATGGAGGCATTTCTGTTACTTCAAAGTCAATTTGAACATCTTTGCTTTCTTTTCCAGACAAAGCCTGGGTGTTTCCCACCAAAGATAAAGGGAGAACATCAAGAGATACAATCATACTCTGATGTTCAGATTTGAGCTCAGGAATGGTGGCTATTTTCACTTGCTTCTCACATTCTTTGATGTCAACTTCATCCAGTTCTACCTCCAGAAGTATTTCCTGTGGGGAAGGTGTTCGTGATGTTGACCCTTTTTCTATATCGAACTCTATAACATGTTGATGAGTTACTGGAGGACGAAGAGCTAAAGATCGTCCATCATGAGGCAACACTTCTATCTCTGTAATACTTTTAGCTTCCCCTATAATATTTACTGCATGGCACATATATTCTCCTCCATCGGTTTGTTTACTGTTATGGATTTCCAATATACATATATTGTCTTCTTTTTGTATTTTGACTTTTTGATTTTGTTCAAGAAGAGACTTATTTTTATACCATTTCACATCAGGCATCGGAGAACCTATGACTTCTGCAATCAAACGCAATGTGGTGTTCTCATAGATCTTTCTTTTGGTCAGAGGTTTAATAAATGCAGGAGGCATTTCATTTCCCTTTGGCTCTAAGGCTTCGCAAGGTGTAACAAACTTTTCAGCTTGTAGTTCATCAAAGGAACAGCTCCTTTGTTGCAAAAGAGATGCAGTTGCTGTTTGATAACACTCTGGTAATGTATTTTTTCTTACCAGCTTTGCAGAAGAAATTGCTGAATTTAGATTTGACTCCTCAGAAGGTGTAGAATATCGTTCCTCTGAAGGGGTAGAGTACCTCTCCTCTGAAGGTGTAGAATATCGTTCCTCTGAAGGGGTAGAATATCTCTCCTCTGAAGGGGTAGAATATCTCTCCTCTGAAGGGGTAGAATACCTCTCTTTTGAAGGAGTAGAATATGGTTCAGGGGTACCAACTGGTGTATGATAAGAAGGAGAAGATGAGAGAGATTCAAACATCTCCACTGATGAAGGTGGTGTGTAGAATCTCTCACATTCTACTACTTCATCTCCATTCATGCTTTCAATATCAATAGACATTTCTGATTCTGGAGACAAAGGGCGTGTTAATTCTTGTTGTTGTTTGTAATAATCATAAACAGTGCTAAATGTGACATCTTCAACCTCCAAAGAGGTGATAGATCCCTCTCGGGTTAAAATCTTTGATGAGCTTTCTCTCACATCTGGAATCTTCTTTTCACCAGCAACAAGCAAATATTTTGTAAAAGAAAGATCTGTCTCATCAGGAGAACTGTATATCTCTTGTGATGGAAGAACAGCTTCTTCATTTAATTTTCTGAGGGAAGGACTGACAATTTCAGCACTGCATTGTCTTTTACTTGGGGATTTTGAACTTTGCTCTTGTTCTTCAAGGTTATGTATGGGTTTGGTTTCTTCATGTTGACTCATAACTGACTCATTTTTTAATAAAAGGAGGAACTTTGATAAAGAAAGTTCCTTGGTTAAAGTATCAGGTGGTTCTTGAAAGACAGAATGTTCTTCTGTTATTATTTGAGTATCAATAAGTTTCTGCTTATTGCTTTTTTCTAAAGAAAAGTTTGTAGTCTTCTCAATAAAGGAATGTTCAGTGACTAATGTTTTTTCTTCTTGTGTTTTATGAACACTTTGAGATCCTTTTTCAAATGCAGCTTTTTTCATTTCAGATATAAAATTATCTGTTTCTGCAAGTGTCAATCCTGAAGTATCAATGTGTTCAGGGATACAGGTTTCTCTTACTGTGATTTGTGGGGTGGGTTCTGAAGACTTGCTCATAAAGGCTTCACTTGACATGCTAAGTGGTACTCTCTTAGAAATATTTATTTTGTGTTCGCTATGTTCAACAGAGATGTCAGTGTTTTCTAAGGCCTTCTTCAGTATCTGACTTATAGATAGTTCAGCTTCTACTGCCAACTCCTGTTCTGTGGTATTATCTTCTTTCAACTCTCTTTTATCATTCTGACAACATTCTTCAGGTAAAGAAATGGTTTGTCCTGACACATATTTGTCTTCCATCTGTTTTATGAAACTCTCTGTTTCTGTCCCCACCATCTCAAAAGCAGACTTCTGACTAAAAGAGCATGTTTCTACCTTCTGCAACGTTTCAGCCTCTTTCAACAAACATTCTGGGAAGAAAATAGCTGCATGCGCTTTTAAATCAAACATTGGTTCTTGTGTTTGCAATTCTTTTTCTTGGGACCAGGGATCTTTTTGCTGGCAACTGCTTCTAAGCGGGACTTGGCTTTCATCAGAAACCTCTTGAGTGAAAACCAGTTCATGTCCTTGAAGGGCTTCTAGTTCCTTAGAAGCAGAAGATGGAAATTTAAGAGGTCTTTCCTCCTGTGACAGCTTCTCTTCTTGCTGCTGGTCAGTGTCTTCTGTGTTCAAAAAAGCTAATTTTAGATGAATAGCTTCTGGAAAAGCGTATTCTTGAATATGCTCTTTTTCCATGTTAGCTTCCACAGAGAGTGAATCTTCCTGAGTGGGATGCATTATCTGATGTTTATTGTCTGTGATATCCTGTTCATCAATTATCATTTCTTCAGAGGCAAAATAAAGTTTTCTAAAGCATACTTCCTCTGCCTGCATTGCTTCTTTTAGCTTGTTATTGTTCTCTTCATCAGGGTGCCCTTGTTCTAATTTATTATTTGTGGATGGCATTGAATGTTGCTGTCCCTTAAATTCTGGCTTCACAAGTTCAATTACTTTGGAGAATCCTTGATCAGAAGGTATGATTTCTTCTACAGCTAGCATCCTCTGTGCGTTATCCATAACTTCAGCTTCTGTGCTTTTAAGTTGTCTTTCATCAGTTTCTATATCTGAGTAAACAGAAACTGAACATTGATCTTTTGCATGTGTTGCTTCCTGCTGAAGATCTCTTTGGTCTTCAATAATACCTGTATTCATTTCTATTTGCTGAATGGATTGACTGAAAACTGTTTCTCTCTCCAGAAAGGATTTATGTTTTAATTCTCTTGGTTGGCTTTCTTTGCGAAATTCTTCTAATGAATTTTTCTCAACATTTTCTATTATTTTGTCATCGTTGGAAACAATTACTACTTCAAATTCTGAAATACCTTTGACAATATTTTCCTTTTGCTTTTGAGGAACAGCTTCAGTATCATAGGAAGCTGAGTATGACTCTAATTTGTCTATAGATTCTGTCTCCTTAGCAATATCTTTCTTAGGATATACATCTTGCTTTATAGCTTGTATGGCTAATTTCTGTTTGTTTCTATCAGCTTCTTTTATTTTAGAAACAAAATATTCATCATGGACATATCCATCCTCTGACTTAAGCTGGATTTGTTTGTTACTCATGTTTTCTTCATTCTGTATTTTATCAAATGAGATATCCAATTTATCAGAAGTTACACTTAGTTTGATAGGCTCCTGGCATTTGATTTGTTCTTGAATATTTTCTCTAATGGGAAGAATTTCTTTTAATTCAAATACAACTTTGTGTGTGTGTGTTTCCCCCATTACTTCTTTATTTTGATCCATTTTTCTTGCTTCTTCACCAGAGCTAAAGTGTTTTCCATTATGGAGCAAAACAGTTTTGTCAATAATGGGTCTTCTAGATGTTCTCCCTTTTCTTCCTTGAACCATTTCTTGATGATCTGTAGAAATCTTCTGCACCTGCGTTTTCTCCACTGTACTAATATTCTGGAACTCTTGGCTTACATAATGTTGTTTATTATAAAAATTGCTCTTCATTGGGCCTACTGAGGACTCAAAATAATAATCCTGTTCTTGGATGTCTTTTGTTTGGCTTTGAGAAGTTTTAAAGTCGGTTTGATCTACAATATTGGAAAATACTTCTTGAGTGGGTTCTACTAAGAGATTGCAAGCAGTTTCCACTAAACCTGCATTGTTTTCAGCAATGCATTTGTAAATGCCAGCATCTGATAAGGAAACTCTGCAAATATGTAACCTATAAATGCCATTTCCTTCTTCAAAACAAAAATTGCCATTGGATATCAAAGCCTGGTTATTTTGAAGCCATGTTATCACTACTTGAGATTCTGTGGATATTACACATTCAAGTACAACTGAATCTCCTTCTCTACACCTAATATTTGGTTGAATTTCTTTTAAGATTTTGGGTGGTTCATGAACTCCATCAAATGAAAATTTAAATTTATGTTTTATTCCTTTGGAAGTTTGTTCTTCAGGGAGTTCTTCTGAGATAAATTCAGTCTGAATTACTTCTTTAAATTCTCCTTGTTCTGGAGTTGGGGTTGGGGCAGTTACTTTGATTTCCAATGGAAGAGAAAGTTGATCTGTTTTGGAAATGGAAGGTCGATGGACTTGTGGAAGCAAGAGGGTTGCTTTACCAGGAGCACTTAAAACTGGTTCATATTTTTTCCTACTGTCAAATGCCAAACTAAGCTCTTCTTCCTCTTCTGTATAATCTGGCAATAGTTTAACTTTACATATACCAAATTGTTCCAATTCAGGTATCTCTTTTGCTTTCACTTTTAGCATGCCTGAAGTTGTTGCAGTTCCATATTGGTTAAATATCACACAAGTGATAGAACCTTCCTGCTTGCGGGTAACAGCTGAGAATGTCAATGCAGAATGATTTTTTGTGGTGTTAATGCTGCAATCTTGGCTTAGTGATAGCGGTTTGTCGTTGTTATACCAAGTGACTGTGATGTACGGATAAGCTTGGTAAGTGCAGCTGAAAGTACAACTTTCTCCTTCACTTATTTCCTGAGAGTTAATTTCCTGGATGAAAAAAGGAGGGCACGGCTCCAAATGTTGCACTGGAGGAGTCTTTACTTGTGCATAAGATTCCTTAATTTCAGTTAGTTCTTCCGATATATTTTCTTTGCTTTCAAAAGAACATTCACTTACTGACTTCTCCACTTCAACACCTTTGCTCTTGCAAAGTGCTGTAGGTTCATTGATACTAAATGTAATTGTATCAGACATCACCACTTCTGGTTTTTGTGTCTCACTGACATTATCTGTCATTAGTACATAAACCAGAGGGGAGGGGGTTTTCTTAGCAGGTTTCATAGGTGTGGAATCTTTAGCACGTTCCTCTAACTGGGTATCCATTTTTGTTTCTAATGACTTCGCTTGGACGTCAGTATTACCTGTCCTTTCTGTTTTCGAAACTGGTTTTAGAACTTCCTGTTTCATTGCTCCACTAAAGATCTTTTGCTTTTGGAAGATTTTTCCTGTACTGCTTCTTTCATCTGACTCTGGGGGAACCTGGAAAGATGTAGAAAGGCCGAGAATTTGTTCCATTCTAACATGAAACTTTTCTGAAGTTTTCTCAAGCTTTTTGTTGGAATGTCCTATGATCAGTTCTTCTCGGCGTGGCATGTTCTTTTCATTGATTTGCTCAATTGTCTGAAAGACAGCCCTTTTTGTTCCTACCTGACCTACCAGGCAGACTGGAGGAGTTGATGGTTTTCTCTTATTCCTAAAGCCAACATTGTTCACATATTGCTCTTCAATGGATGCCTTTTTCTTTTCTAATATAACTTTCTTTGCCTCACGAAGACGCTGTAGCTTCAGCCTGATCTCATCATCAAGCAAAGACTCTTTGCCACTTCCTACCCTAACCAGATGCTTTTTTCCTATCCAATCATTGTCATACGTAAGTTCCTGTCTTAAAGATGGTGTATTTTCAAAACTAATTGTCCTTACCTTTCCTTTGGAAGGAGACAAATTAGTTAAAGCTTTCTCAGTCTCCTGTTTCTTATCAAATGGTGAACCAATACATCTCAGATCAACCTTAACTCTATCATCTCTCTTTTTCTGCATCATATGTTCTATATGTTCCTGGGTGCATTTTGACTTCCTTAAAAACTCTAAATACTTTGCATTTTGTTCACTTCCTTGAATTACTAACAAAGATGCTGTGGACTCAGCTGAACCTTCACTATTAATAGCAAAAATCTTGTAGCTCCCTGAATCCTCTTCCAGAACATCCTTAACTTCTAGACTGGAATCATGCATATCCATGCAGTTCTCATTTTTTATTATTTTTCGTAGACTTTGGGGGATTTGTTTGTTATTATGAAACCACGTAACTTTGGGTGATGGAAAAGCACTTAGTTTGCACTGGAAAACAACTGGCTCTCCAACCAAAACTGACTGATATTTTAATTTTTGTAGGAAAGAAGGTTTCAGTTTCTCAGGACAAGAGGCTGTAGCTTTGATTCTACTTGCACACTTCTGGTCAGAAAAAGATCTCAGAAGATCCTGTGAATCAGCAAAGGTTTCTTCTTCATCAACGGACTTTTCTGCTGTATATTCTGGCTCTTCACCAAAGAACAATTCTGCAAGAAAATAACATTATATTGCAGCACACTTTGCTCTTTCATCAAATAGATAGAGAAAAAAATGAATAATGAGCATGCTACAAATTCATCCCAAATACATAAAAAAATTCACTCACCATATTTGTTCGAATAAACGCAACACTTGCTCTGTTTTAATGATTCTGACTTGGAAATCGTTCATTGTCGGTCCTTTCTTCCAACTGTGGAAAATTTCTTCAGCAACAAGTAAAAATGAATCTCAAAAGGACATGTTCTTGTGAGTGCATGTTTTCCTGCCCCAAAAGCATTTTTTTAATGTAATTTATATATTTTGTTTGCAAAGGGGGGGAAAGATTCTTACCTGACTTGCAGACAGTAGAATAAACGCCCTTTCTGAGCTCTTTGTGAGTTACGATGGCCAAACAATTTAAAAAGATTATTTTCAAAACTATTAAAAATTAACTATAAGTAATTTACTAAAATGAGAAGGCGTTTATTCGAACTAATACAGCTGCTAACCTCACAATGTAATGCAAAAGAAGAAAAGAAAGAAAAAAGGTAGCAAGCAACAATAACCAACTATTCTATCTGCAAGCCAAGGTAAGAAATCTACTGTGGAGAATTAAATGCATACAACAGGAGGGCACAATGAAAATCGGTCACTTTATTTTCTTGCATAAAACCACTTCATAAACAAATGCCACCCCAATTTTACTCACAAATTAATTTAATGTTTTAAATTATTATTAGAAATTCAGTGGAATTCTAAGGGTCCTCATGCATTAGAAGGAGTAAAAGGAAAGCTTTTGCAACCAGCTGCATAGCATGTACTGAAAATAAAAATGGCAGATCTATAAAATGAAAGCTTTAAATCTACTTTAAAACTCGTACTTCTTTGTAGTGCAAAATGTCTAGAGCATATTTAGACACAAAACATGCAGCATATTTGAATGTCTCAGAATATTTTTTTTTTGCTTTTATAGGCTTTTTAAAGTGGCCACTGAACCTTTACGCTAAGTGTAGTATAACATCCTTTTGAAACTGTACCTTTAACTTCCATTTCAATCTGCTGCTCTATCTTCTCCTGAATAACTTTTTCCACATCTGCAATAAAAAAAGAAAGAAAGAAACCCTTGAATGCTATGACGGAAGAACACTTCATAATGCATTGCTATATAAGAAAAAGAAATCACACAAACATACAGACTTGTGCATGCCAGGAGATGCCCAGTTAAGTCTATAAAAAGTGAAACTAAAGAGTGTTCTATTCATCCACAACCCTTATAAAAGGATTTCTTCTTCTTTTGGGGGGAGGTGAGGTAATTCAACATGCCTTTCACATGCCTTTAACATAACGTGACGAAAATATTCATTGATCCGCAGTTGTTTTACAGTATATATCATGTACTGAGAAGCAAGCAGGTTTCAGTGCAGGAGGAGATTGTATATGGAAGGAACATGCAGTTGCCAACCTGTCATTCTCAGATGTGTGCTGCACTCGGCTTGTCCTGCAGAATTAATTATTCTGCACTTGTATTTACCTCTCTGATTCTGAT